>ML380504.1:13988-62537 GCA_005239525.1 Nicotiana knightiana | reverse complement strand
TAACGAAACAAGAGATTGAATCAGTCCTTGTCAAAAAATTTGGGGAAACACTTACCAAAGAGGACCTAACCTGGTATTCTCTTCTCCCTAAAAATTCTATTGACTCTTTTTCTGAGCTTGCAGATTCATTTATAAAAGCACACTCTGGTGCACAAAAAGTTGAGAAAATAATGGAGGACATATTCAAAATAAAACAAGGAGACACAGAATTACTCTGTGAGTTTGTAGACAGGTTTCAACGAGAAAGAATGCAGTTACCCAGTGTGCCTGATAATTGGGCAGCCATGGCATTTGCAAGCAACCTAAACGATAAAAGCTCAAAAGCCACGAGACGACTTAAGGAAAGTCTAAGAGAATTCCCGCTACAACATGGAACGATGTATATAACAAATATAGTACTAAACTCATAATAGAATAAAGATATCATTGCTCGTTCGAGAGATGAAGATCATTCCAGATCTAGACGTCATGAATCAGATAGAAGATCAGGTAAAAATAGGTACGATCCTTACTTAGGACCCTCGGGACGCAATATTCGTCCCAGGTTCAAAAACACTAGGTCGGACTATAGACCACAAGGAAGAGACGTAGTCTCATCCTCGTCTAGATCCAGAAAAGATCGAGATGAACGACCTAGAGGTAGTACTCAAATTGGGGATCATACCTTTAATGTAAGTACTACTGAACTTGTCTCAATATTGAGGAACATGGGAGACAAGGTTAAGTGGCCCAAAGAGATGTAGTCAAATCCAAATAGAAGGAGCCCACATCACTGGTGTGAGTTCCATAACGATCATGGGCACAAAACTGCGGATTGCAGATTTTTACAAGGTGAAGTAGAAAATTTATTGAAATAGGGCTATTTAGCAGAATGTTTTAGTGATAAAGGTAAACAGGCATATATGAGGAACAGGCAGGAGCCCCCAAAGCCTCCTTCTCCAAAATGAACCGTCAACGTGATACACGAAGGTGAAAGAAGTAAACGGAGTGGCCTGCAAAACAACCACAAGTTCACAATTACATATGGAAAACGGGCTCGTGACAATATGGAAGAGGTCGATATAACCTTTGATGATGCAGATATCGGCGAATTAATGCTTCCTCACAATGATGCTCTAGTAATATCTTTACTTATTCATGACACTAATGTAAAAAGAGTGTTGATTGATCCAGGCAGTTCAGTCAATATCATTTTGCTAAGAGTCGTAAAAGAAATGCTACTGGGGAATCAAGTAATCCCAAGGACACGAGTCATATCAGGGTTTGATAACTCAACGGTTATAACAAAAGGAGAAATTGAGCTTAGCACTTATGCTGAGGGGGTGATCAAAAGTACCAGGTTCCAAGTCATCGATACTGACATGGCTTATAATGTGATCGTGGGAAGGCCATGAATCCACGACATGAAAGCAATACCCTCCACGTTGCATTAAGTAATTAAATTCCCCTCTGAATGGGGAATTCAGCAAATTAGAGGCGATCAGCAGACCGCAAGAAATATAAACTCTGTGGTACACTACAACAAGAAAATAGAAGTGGAAGAATTACGAGATGAGGGAATCTCCCAAGCGGGCAACACCGCCCAAACAGACATGGAAGAAATTACTACCCAAATAGGTACAAAAAGTATTATTGATGAAACAGGTACGAAAGAAAATACCTACGAGAAGGTAAATCAAGTTGTCGCAGAAGATGCATGTGCATTAGACCACACGGATGCAGATTCCAGACCAGACGTCATTCATGAACCGGAGGAAGATGAGCACATCAAAACAACTACGGAGGAGCTCGAAGCTGTTCCATTATCTTAACAAAAGCCTGAACAAAAAGTGTATATAGGCACGAGGCTGGGCCCCGGTCGAAGAGGTAAGTTAATTGATTATTTAAAGGCTAACGCAGACTGCTTTGCGTGGTCCCACTCAGATATGACAGGAATCCCACCAGAAGTGATGACTCATAAACTAAATGAAGATCTATCCTTCGTACCTGTTAAGCAGAAGAAAAGAAAGCAAGGACCATTCAAGAACCAAGTGATCGACGAAGAGGTACAGAAACTCTTGAAGATTGGTTCGATACGAGAGGTAACGTACCCTAACTGGCTAGCAAACACCGTGGTAGTACCTAAAAAGAATGGCAAGTGGAGAGTATGCGTAGATTATACTGACTTAAATAAAGCATGCCCCAAAGATTCATTCCCATTGCCACATATAGATCAAATGATTGATGCCACAACAGGTCATGAATTATTAAGCTTCTTAGATGCATATTCAGGTTATAATCAGATTAAAATGAATCCCTCAGATGAGGAAAAAACTTCCTTCATTACAAACAGGGGGACTTACTGTTATAAAGTTATGCCTTTTGGCTTAAAAAATGCTGGAGCCACCTATCAAAGGTTAGTGACTAAAATGTTCCAAGAACATCTTGGAAAGACGATGGAAGTCTATATTGATGATATGTTGGTAAAATCAACACAAGCACAAGACCATTTCCAGCATCTCTCTAATGCTTTTGATATTTAGCGCAGGTATAATATGAAGCTGAATCCAGAGAAATGCGCTTTTGGAGTACGATCAGGTAAATTTTTGGGTTTCTTTGTATCGAACAGAGGAATAGAGGTAAATCTCGCTCAAATTAAAGTTATAGAGGAAATACCTAATATTTTAACAAATAAAAAGGAAGTTCAAAGACTGACAGGGAGAATAGCAGCTTTGGGTAGGTTTATTTCTAAATCTTCCGAAAAAAGTTTTAAATTCTTCTCAGTTCTCAAAAAGCAGAATCAGTTCGAATGGACTGAAGAATGTCAGCAAGCCCTCAAGAACCTGAAGATTTATCTATCGAAACCACCACTGCTTTCAAAGCCAAAAGAAGGGGAAAGATTGTACATCTACTTGGCTGTCTCAGAAATTGCTGTAAGTGCAGTATTGGTAAGAGAAGAAAAAGGTAAACAATCACCTGTCTATTATGTAAGTAAAACTTTGCTAGATGCTGAGACTAGATATCCACATCTGGAAAAGTTAGCCTTAGCTTTAATAATGGCATCTAGAAAATTACGACCCTATTTTCAATGCCACCCAATCACCGTTGTGACCTCATATCCTTTAAGAAATATTCTGCATAAACAGGAATTGTCAGGAAGATTAGCCAAGTGGGCCATAGAATTAAGTGAGCATGAAATAATCTATCAGCCTAGGACTGCAATTAAGTCTCAAATACTAGCTGATTTTGTTGTTGACTTTAGTAATAACATTGTTCCTGAAGTAGAGGAAGAGTTACAACTTTTTAGCGGTGCTAATCCAGGCCTATGGACCCTATTCACCGATGGTTCCTCAAATATAAAAGGTGTCGGCTTAGGTATAGTCTTAATATCACCCACGGGTGAAAAGACACGGCAAGCTATCAAGTGTTATCCTATAACTAACAAAGAAGCAGAGTACGAAGCTTTTATTGCAGGCCTGAACTCACGCGGGATCTTTCAATCGAGCAAATTGTGATTAACAGCGACTCCCAACTGGTAGTAAATCAGATACAGGGGACTTACATCACTCGAGAAACTCGAATGCAACAGTATCTTGAAAAAGCACGAGAGCTCGTGAGACAATTCAAAACGTGGAAGGTAATGCAAATACCTAGAGAGGAAAATGCAGAAGCAGATGCATTAGCTAACCTCGCAGCAGTCACAGAAGCAACAAACAAAGACAATACAATTTTCGTCCAACTATTTCATTCAATGATCGACCAGGAAAGGAATGAGGTAACTTTCAACAACTTAACATGGAACTGGAGAAACGAAATTCTTAATTTTTTGCAGAATGGCATCGTACCTGAAGACAGGAAAGCAGCTCAAGCACTTCGCCGCAAAGCTGCACGGTACTGCCTTATTCGCAACGCGCTTTATTGCAAGATGTTTGGAGGACCCCTAGCTAAATGTCTCGGACCTAACCAAACGGAATTTGTGATGAAAGAAGTCCAGGAAGGACATTGTGGAAATCACTCAGGGGCGAGATCCTTAGTGAAAACCCTAATCAGAGCTGGATATTATTGGCCTAAGATGGAAGAAGAAGCCGAAAACTTTGTATCCAAATGTGACAGGTGCCAAAGGTTTTCCAACAACAAGCATCGACCAGCGGAATTATTGCATCCAATAATATCCCCATGGCCTTTCATGAAATGGGGTATGGACATAGTGGGACCTCTTCCCACAGCTAAAAGACAGGTACGATTTTTTCTAATGCTAACCGATTATTTTACAAAATGGGTAGAGGCGGAAGCGTTCAAACAAGTGCGAGAAAAGGAAGTTAAAAGTTTCTTATGGAGAAACATAATATGCCGCTTTGGAATACCAAAGGAGATCGTGTGCGACAATGGCCCACAATTCATAAGCTCGCAAATCACAAAATTCTTCGAAAGCTGGAAAATCAAACGGATCACTTCAACACCATACAACCCCGTGGCTAATGGTCAGGTTGAGTCAACAAATAAGGTCATCATCAACAACCTAAAGAAGCGGTTGGACAAAGCCAAAGGAAACTGGCCTGATGAGTTACCAACGGTATTATGGTCATACAGAACAACCTCAAAAATATCCACAGGAGAAATCCCGTTCGCACTTGTTTATGGCTTAGAAGTCTTAATACCTATGGAGATTGGCGAACCAAGCATAAGGTTCTCAACAGCCATGGAAGGAGAAAACGACGACGAATTAAGGACCAATCTGAACCTGCTCGAACCACGGAAAGAAGCAACACTGATACTGATGGCAGCTCAAAAACAAATCATAGAGCGTTATTACAACCGTAAATCTCATCTCAATTACTTCAAGATTGGGGACTTCGTCCTCAAAAAAAAATTTCAATCAACGAAAGAAGCAGGTGAAGGAAAGCTAAATCCAAACTGGGAAGGACCTTACAAAATCCGAGGCATATCTGGGAAAGGCGCTTATGAGTTGGAAGCTATGGACGGTAGAGTTCTACCAACAAGCTGGAATGTCATCCACCTAAATAAGTATTACTTCTAAGGAAATAATACCCACTGTCAGGTATCACACGTTTGATTTTATTTTGATCATTTAAAAATTCTACTAACTTTTTTAGCTAACCCATCACCAGATGATGATATTAGACCTGCAAAGACGCGAGGAAATAACAAAATTCCCGGTCTAGGGTTACACTTTTTTATGGACATTTTAAAGAGTTAAGAACTCATCATCTAAAAAATTATATACCTTCGAGTCCGGAATGTTTTTCCTTTTCAGGAAAAGGACCTCAAGAGAGGAATAATCAAGTGCTCGAGATCTCATTCTTCAAAGCTGAAACACTTGGGGGATTATACAGTAGTGAAGGCTAAGAAGAAGCAAAAAAGACTATCAGAAAGTCAAAAGCTCGAGCCTGAAGACCCATTTACCCAACGAGACAAGTGATACGAGCAGAATCGAAAAAAAATCAAAAGAGTCATCCAAATACAAAGCTTAATGCAAAAAAGCAAAAACCTTCGAACATGTTCAGGTTGAAAGGAAAAATATTAGTCATGAGAAAGAAATGTACATCTTTATACTTACTCAAAGTTGTTGTAACAAAAACAGCTAGGGGTAAAAGATCATCATCAATGTACTCATTCAAAAAACTGTTATCAAATAAAACAGTTATGGATGAAAGATCTAAATCCTTGTATTTGTTCAGAAAACTGTTATCAAATAAATACAGTTACAAATAAGAAAACATTTCCCTCGTACTTATTAGAAAACTGTTTCCAACAAAAATAGTTGCGGGTAAAAACCCCAGTCTTTATAAAAACTGTTACTAGTAAAAAACAGTTGTTCCCTTGTATTAATATCGAAAAACTATTACCTATGAAAAACAGTTACGAAATACATGAGTATATCAAATCTGTTNCAAACACATGTAAAATGTCATGGAAGTTCAAACAAAAAACTTTCCTTGGAAACATTCTTAAACATGTGTAAAATTCCTATCACTCTATTGCATTATCATGAAGTTGAGACGTCTTCTTCATGTCAATTATAAAGGGCCCTCTTCCATAAATTATTCCTATTACAAAAAGGCACACATTTAATATGACACCGTGCCTATTACAAAAAGGTACGAGTAGTCTAAAGAATCTACATGCAAAACTTAGAGGTAAAACTAAAACCTCAAAAAATGAAGCATGCAAAAGACTTAAAGAGTGAAACAGAAACTCAACAAGAGTCGTACTAACATTAATATATTAAAACGGCTAAAATTAAGTATTAACTTATACTTAGCCGTATAAAAATTTTATATACATTGTGGTGCCCCTAAGTTGTCATTTGGGGTGAACCATCTAAACTTCTTCAAGAGGGGGGTTCACTTCACTAGCAGAAGGAGCGGGAGCAACTAGGGATGAAGAGGCATGAGCGGCTGGAGTCTCACCATCAGGTGAAGAAAGGTTATGACCTTGTTGAGCCTTCTCCATGGCTTCCTTGGTTTTAGTTATTTCATCACTAAGGTCGAAACCCTCTTGACTCATTTCCGTCAATGTGTCAAGGCGAGAATTCATGTACGCCCAACTCACATCGACAACAGCCACCTCTTCAAGATATTCATAATCCCTTGCCCATACTTGAAGCTCAGCTCTTAATCCGTCCTTCTCCGCTTCCGTAGCTTCATGGGCGGCCCTTAATGGTACAATTGACTCCTCTAGAGTTTGAGCGTTATCTAAATCCTTACGAAGGTCCTCTTAAGTACGAGTGAGTGATTGCACGAGCTCGCCTGAGTATTCCTCCTTCTACCCCAATAAGTTTTTCAAGTCTCTAATTTCCTCTGAGGCGCGGGACAGCTGCTCAGCAAACGAGGAATCTAGAACACTCGTCTTTATCAGCCTGACTGGAAGAAGCCTTCTCCACTGCCAGTTCTGCTGCCATGAGCCTTATCTGCCGCTTCAAGGTACTCTTTTACTCTTCTAAGGCATCCATGTCAATCCTTAGGCTATCATACTGTGCTTTCCAATTATCAGCATCGGACTGCAACTCTTTTGTCTCCTGGTCCATGTTTGAGATCCTCTTCATGAGCTCCATGCCTAAAAGATTAATCTACAAGAAATAAAACCAATCAGATATGGTAAATTTCATGTACGAAAATGAAAGAGGAGAACTGCATCATACCTTCAAAAAGGTATGCACAACTTCATTGGCCCATGTAAGAGCACTGTGGCTGGCTAGCTTGGCTTTCTCAGTGGGACCAATCAAAGTCTTGAGACACACTTTGGGCTCACCCATTTTCTTGAGAAGATTCTCCTCAGCTGGAACCTCTATTACCACCTGCCGCATCTCTCTGCTGGAAGACCCTACTTCCCTAACGGAAGGCATGGAAGCAGGCAGAGATGAAACAGCAACAGGCACGGAGGGTTGAGGAGATGGAGAAGCCACATGCAAAGCAGCAGGCACGGAGGGTTGAAGAGTCGAGGAAATTACGGGCAAAGCAATAGCAGAAGTCGAAATAGCCAAAGGAACAGATGAGACAACTTCTCTCAAAGAAGCAGGAAAGGCAGCAGTCAAATGGACAACGTCAGGAGCAAGGTCAACACCTTCATGAAACAGGCAATCCACAGACTTATGAATAGGGGAATGTGAAACATCATCAAGGGTAGAGGGCTCAACCACAGACACGGAAGGCAAGGTAAAAGGTGTAAGCTCATCATTTGAAACCACCCGCCGTCTCTGTGGCCTGTGTACTAAAGCACCTTCTTCTTCTTCTTCTTCTTCTTCTTCTACGGAAAGAGACTCACCAATCTTCCTCTTCGAGGAGGATGAACCAACAATAATTTCTTAGGCCTGAGCCAAAGACATCTTATATATGAAGCAGACACCCCAGGAGCAGAGAACCCTATTAAAAGGGAAAAACTTAAACGACAAAGAAAGAAGAGACTCGAGTAAGAAAAGAAGCAAGAACAAGAGCTTCACTTACCGTGGGTCTTTACATACCAACCATACCTCCCAGCGAGGTAATTCCAAGATCTCTCTTCTAAAGGAGCAACGAACAACAATTTTTCTACCCAATCACGGATATCAGAGACATTCTCAACAGTATCCATGATTGCTGAGAGAAGAAGAAACAGATACGGTGTTAATAAAACACCTCAAGTCAAAACGAGGAAAAGTAAATAATGTGAGCTAAAGCATACTCACGTGCACGATTCCACTTCTCAGGGAAGGGAAGATTTTCTTCACCCACTAAACCAGCAGTGGGTACAGCAACATACCGGAGGTACCAACCCCTACCCTTATCATCTCCAGGGGTTACCAGCACTCTTTTGCTTCTAGCAGTCAGAGTAAAAACCCCTTCACGAAATAAGGTAGGGGAGTAGAGATGAATA
This sequence comes from Nicotiana knightiana, assembly GCA_005239525.1. NCBI lineage: Eukaryota > Viridiplantae > Streptophyta > Magnoliopsida > Solanales > Solanaceae > Nicotiana > Nicotiana knightiana. Next base: position 54,185 of record ML380504.1, on the reverse strand, counting down.
AGATGGTTGAAAGTAAAAGGAACCGAGGCTAAAGAATCCAAACTCCTAAGACATGCGACAACTCGCCACACAAGCGGACCAAACTTGTCATAAGCAGATATTGAAAAAATGGCAGAATTCAATTATGGCTGGGTCAATGGGGGGTGTAAACCCTAGAGTGAAAGGATATGTATAAACAAAATAATATCCCGTCTTGTAAGACGTTATTCTCTGATTACTATTCGGAATATAGACAGGGAAATTAGGCGTCCAAAAGCACTCCCTACGAACAAGGAAAATTTGATCCTCAGTTATAAGCGTTGGATACCTTTCGATACTCTCAAGGGAAAAATATTGGTCTACAAGAACTTGATTATCTCTAGCAAAAACAAACTCAGCAGGGACAATTCATCAACTCCAGGTTCACGAAGGCGTTCACCTCTACCTCTAGACAAAGACCGAGAAACCTTAAACCTTGGAGAAACTAGAGATCTAGTGGAAGGAGAAGGAACTATCTGAGAAGAAGAGGAGCCCCTCGAAGGAGTGGATCCTAAACTTCTAAGTCTACCACCCCTCCGACTCCTAGTCGGAGCAGAAGATGGCGTTAAATTTTCAATATCTATTATTCCCTGAGGTTGGTTTGAAGAAGACATGTTTACAAAGGCAAGAAGAAAGTTCTTTACAAAAGACAAAGTTAAAAAGTGTTTCGTGGAAGCAAAGAAAAGAAGAAAGGTATTTATACTTGAGGACAACCGTCAAACATGGAAAAAAAGAAGAAAAATAATGATGAAAAGTCATAATTGAAGATGTCACTTCAGGGCTGACACAGCCGCAAAAAGCCCTAAAAGGTGTCGAGTAAATGCAGAACCAATCCGAAAAGGACATGTGGTATGACCATTAAATGGAAGTGACAAACGACGCCTATGGTGTAGAGAAGGATACAATGTTTCGAGGAAAAGCAGCGGCAAAATATTTCCGCCATAAATGAATATCCACTTACCAAATATTAATCGATAAATATATGGTAAATGGGGGTACTATCTATATTGGTAAAAAAGAGTTTCACACGTAAGCCAGCTTTTGACAACTCAGCCAATTACGTGGACACAGGAGAACGCGACAGTTGGATGTGATTATTTGAAGAGGTACGGAACAAAGGAGGCACGATTCAATAAACCCTCGATTTTATCAGCCACGGGAAACTCAACCTGATCAAAACAAGGAAGAGGCACGGTCAGAATGAATCTAGACAAAGCTACAGGCAGATTCAAGAACCCACAATTGATTACTCGAACGTTATGTAACCGTACCCCAACTACCGTTATCCTTTGTAACGCCTCATTAATGTCATAATTACACATTTATGAGAGACCATAGCAAGAGTTTTACGTTATATCAAGGAATCTCCTATATAAGGAAGGGGAATACAACTTGTAAAGGCATCTGATTCTCGAATACAATTGACTTCGCTTTTCTATATTTCTGCAATATTGTCTATTATTCATTTTTCTCTATTTCCTTGATTATTAGTAACTCGTGTTCATCCTAGAAATATCTTTAGTCAAAGGATCTAATTCTTTGGTTGAACACAACTATTGATAAGCTAAGTAAAGAATTTGCTAAACTAATGGGGAGTGAATTTGAAATGAGCATGATGGGTGATCTTAACCTTTTTTTTAGGCTTATAAATTAAAAAAAAATCAAATGGAACTATGATCCATCAGCAAAAGTATGTAAATAGTTGCTTAAAAGGTTTAAAATGGAAGATTCCAAAGAAACCGACACTCCTATTGCAACAGCTACAAAGTTGGATATAGATGAACCTGGTTCATCGGTTGATCAGAAGCTGTATAGGGGAATGATTGGCTCATTGTTGTATCTCACTGCTAGTAGACCTGACATTATTTTCAGTGTAAGCCTTTGTGAAAGATTTCAAGCAAACCCAAAGGAGTCTCACTTGCCTGTTGTCAAGAGAACTCTGAGATACCTAAAAGGCACCACTGACCTTTGTCTTTGGTATCCAAAAGGTAGTAATTTCAATCTCGTGGGATATTCTAATGTTGATTATGCAGGTTTCCTTGTTGATAGAAAGAGCACCTCAGGTATGGCATACTTTCTTGGCTCATGTCTTGTGTCTTGGGCAACCAAAAAGTAAAATTCAATGGCCTTATCTACTGCTGAAGCTTAGTATGTTGTTGTTGCCTCATGTTGTGCTCAATTGTTGTGGATCAAACAACAATTGATGGACTTTGGAATTGATGTTGGTTGTATCCCCATTTTTTGTGATAACACTAGTGCAATTAGTATGACTAAGAACCCTGTTCATCACAAGAGAACTAAGCACATAGATGTTGGGCATCACTTTTTGAGGGATAACTATGAAAAGGGGCTGATCATTGTGGAATTTTGTGCTACTGACAAGCAAATAGCTGAAATCTTCATAAAATCCCTAAGGGAGATCACTTTGAAAGGAAGATGTTGGAATTAGGGATGATTAAAATAACCTAAAAGGACCAGTTCATAATTTACAACGAAAAAAAATTTAAAAAAAATTTAAAAAAATTGGTTAGAAAATCTGGAACTTGTGTAAATAACTAGATTAATTTTTGCTCAGTCTCATACTGTAAATAGTATACTCATGTGCCAATGTTAAAATGACTCACTAATCTCTAATGATATTTTCTCTATTTTGACAAATTAAGATATGTACAAGAGGATTCTTAGTGAAGAACCTGGTTCATCCATGCTGGTTAATCTAGATAGCACGGCATGTTTTCTACACTCTGCACAATTTGAAATACTAATATTTGAATCATGAGAAGATTCCTACCCAAGTTCAAAAATTTCTTAAACTTATCCAATTAAATTGAACCAGTTCCGTTCAAAAGAGTTCTCACCAAATTAAATCAACTAGATTCTAGGGAAGCCTCAACTGTCCTTTCGAAACTGAAATTTCAATCTGATTAGACTTCTAGGTGACTGCTAAACCTTTTATTATTCATTAATTACCTCCTCCCTTTAAATCACTCATCATCATCCCTGCCATTCTCTCATAATTTCTAAAACCGTAAAAAATTTTCTCTTCTTTCTTCTTCCAAAATCAACCTGCCCATCCCCTTCCTTACAGAATCAAACACAAAATGACTAATCCTGGTATTAATCCCGGTACACCCCCACCATGTTCTTCATCTTCCACTACCCCTCAATCTAGGAGAAGATGAGTAAAAATGCTTGCTCGAAAAACTGTGGCTGGAGGTGCGCTTTCAAGGAAATTATCTTACAAACCAATGATTCGGCACCCGAATGGTTCCCATAGGTGACTTCGTGAACTTCCCTCAAAACATATTCGGTATCTCCCAGTCCAAGACATATTGTGAGCGGGCCATCGAATGTTTTCCTGAATCTGCCAACTTCTTGGCCTCGACCTGGAGCCTCTTAGCGTTTTCGATCTCGGTCGATTGGTCGAATCCCAGGGCATGAACTTCCTCGAGAGTCTCTCTTCGGGACTGCCACTTCACGTATTCGGCAATGACTTTCAGGCAGTCCCAAGCTACTTTAACGTCAGCTCTGTACGGGGCCACCATCTCCTCAGCATCAGCCTTGGTTATTTCTGTCGATGACTTGGCTATTTTAAGCTCCTTGTCAAAGGTATCCCGTTCAGCAACTGTTGATATCCAATTTTTCCTCATATTTCTCAAAAATACATATATACCTTCAAAATAGTGCATGAGCATCATCAAGTATTTTTCCATAATTTTCAATAATTTTTAAAAAAAGATTTTTAATCAATTTATTCCTACATTTTATTATATAAGTAATTATTAATTGCATCTCAAATAAATTTTATGATAATTTTTATCATTTAATTTTCATCATCTATATCCGTATTAAGCTTTAAATATTTTTTTATATATTTATTATAATTTTATTTTTGCATCCTTAGGCTAAAATTGCATATTTTGCAATAATAGCCTATATATATGCATATTATTTATACAAGAAAATGACTTTTTATATTTTTATAATGTTAAGTAATTGTTTTAAATTGTTTTCATGCACAAGTGATATTTTTGCTATTTATTAATTATTTCTTATAAATTATTTATTTATTAAATTAGGTATTTAAAATATAGCCCCTAAAAATCCAATTTCGGACCTATACACTACCCAATTACCCCAGCCCAATACCCCAATACCCAAATACCCATTAACCCAGACCTATACCACTCCACCCCTTTTTAATTATAACCTACTCGTCTAACCCTAACTCATTTCACCCACACTGCCGCCCTCAAACTCTCTCTTCTTCTTCTCCTCTCAAAACCCTAGCACCGTCACTCAAAATCTCCCTGATGCTAACCTGAGGAATGGAATCAATCTATGATTCTTTACTTTATTTGGTCCTATCTCCTTGTATTTTGTCACGACCCGAAATCCTAACTGAGGTCGTGATGGCGCCCAACAGCGGGGTCAGGTAGGCCGACTCTAAATTTACTTAAAGGTTCCTTCCTATTGGTTTAAACACTTTAAAATACACTCAGTTTTAATAGTTAAAACGTGATTTGACAAGGATAGATAACCAGTTTTGATCAAAACAGTCATGATAAGAAATGAGCCAATATATATGGATACAAACCCGTAAACCAAAATAACAACTATGTGAGTGCCAGAAACTAGTGTCACAAGTCCTACGGGCATACTAACAGAATATACAAAACATAATATACAATCCCACTGTCTGAAATGAATAGACGGGAAATAAGAAAAAGAAAACTCCAAGGTGCCGCCGAGGATCTTCAGGAGAAGCAGCTCGCTGTGGAGTCGGGTCCAACTGAGATCAGAATCAAGATCTGGTCTGATAACCAGATGCACCAGCCTCAGAACCTGTACAATTAAGTACAGAAGTGCAGCATGAGTACATAAACAAATATGTACCCAGTGAGTATCCTGCCTAACCTCGAAGAGGTAGTGACGAGAGGTAGTCGTGAAAAATAAATGTGCACTGCCGAGGGTCGAACGGCTCGAACCATAGATGCATCTATTACCCCGCTCACGAATCAATCATGCGACACGGTTGACATAATAATAGGGTTTTTCCTCTCACGAATCATACATGTGACACGGTGCCGCATACATACATAAAATTATCAATTTTTCAGGGAATTATCAGAGATTATTCTTTAAGGCAAGAACCTAAGCAATATATCATGGACCACAACTTACTAATATCCTCATGACAAATCAAGGATAATATGCAATTCGAGATACGTTTAGGAATACATGTAAGGCGCATATAAGCATGCTCGTGAGTCCTAGAACTACCCAACATAACATAGTAGTAGCTACGCACGGAATCTCATCACTTCGTGCGTGCGTAGCCCCCGCAAGTAAGGACAGACAATTATTTATAATCACCTATGGGGAAAATTCCCCCTTACAAGCTTAGAAAGGAGACTCACCTCGTGTCGAACTTACTCCCTGGACCAAGAACGTGCCCGAAACTTTGAACTCTACACCCGAGGACTCAAAACTAGCCAAATGTTATACAAATTCATTAATTTATGCTCAATAGATGGAAATTCTCCTACTCATTTAGTAAATTTCTCATTCTTGAAGAAACTCTACAATCCAACCCCGGGCCCACATGCTCGGATTCCGAAAATTCTCGAAGGAAATACTCACCCATAGCCTAAGGATCATTAATATACGATTTCTACTTGATTTCATAGCTAATTCATGGATAAATTCTCAAATTATCGAAATCCCTAGGTTACTACCCCCATGCTTGAATTTCCACTAATTTAGGTAGTTAATTAAGCTAGTATTTCATGCATGAAGCTAATATTAGAGTGGAATTTACTTACCTTCAATAACTAGGTCGTTTGCCCCTCTAAAATGGTGGAAATCGCCCCAAGGAAGAAGATGAAGATAAGGGAAATGAGTTAATTCCCGTGTATAAAAATACACTGTCTAAACAGCATTTCCGCACCTGCGGCTCGAGGACCGCACCTGAGAGCAAGGGCTCACACCTGCGGAAATGGACTAGGATCCCTGGGCCCGCACCTGCGGAGTGGAGACCGCACTTGTGGCTCCGCTCCTGTAGAATTTTATCCGCACCTGCGAGAATCGGCCTGACCATTGGGGTCGCACCTGCGAGGCTGGGACCGCAGGAGCGGTCCCGCACCTGCGACTGGAAAACCGCACCTGCGATCACACCAGAACAGGTGCACCAGCAGCTAATGCAGTTGGTTTTTTGGCCTCGTGTGGTGTCCGGGAAGCACCTGGGCCCACTCGAGTCCCCATCCAAATATACCAACTAGTCCCAAATCATAATACGGACTCGCTCGAGCCTTTGGAACACCCAAAACAATGCTAAAACTCAAAATCACACCTCAAATCCCCTAGAACCAAACTTAGGAACTTTAAGTTTTCTAGACTTCGCTAACAACGCGCCGAAACAACCTATACTACTCGGAATGACACCAAATTTTGCAGGCAAGTCATAAATGTCATAATGGAACTATTCCCGATCTCGGAATTACGTTCGGACCTCTATATAGCAAAAACACATCCCAAACCATAATAGTAACTTAAGGAACTCTTAATTCAATATTGGGCGCCGAAACGCTCCCTGGTCATCAGAAACCCGTTCTGAACTTACGCCCAGGTCCGGAATCGTCGAAACTCGATTCCGAGGATGTTTACTAAAAATGTTGACCAAAGTCAAACTTGGCCTTAAAGGCCAACCTTAAGGAACCAAATGTTCCTATAGCACTCTAAACACCTCCAAAACCCGGACCACCAGTCCCCGCAAGTCATAAATCATAATAAGCCGCTATGGGAAGTTTTATTCAGGGGAACAAGGTCTGATAACGCAAAATGACCAGTCGGGTCGTTACATTATCCACCTCTTAAACAAACGTTCATCCTCGAACGGGTCTAGAATCATACATGAGTACTGAATAAGTGTGGATATCTGCTCCACATGTCCTACTCGGACTCCCAGGTCGCCTCTTTGATTGGTTGGCCCTTCCACTAGACCTTTACGACAGAAACTCTCTTGGACCTCAACTGGCGGTCCTGTCTATCAATAATAGCAACTGGCTCCTCCTCGTAACCCAACCGGTCATCTAACTGAATAGTGCTGAAATCAACCATGTGAGAGAAATCGGTGTGGTACTTCCGGAGCATGGATACATGAAAAACTTGATGAACTCCTGATAAACTAGGAGGTAAGGCTAGCTCATAAGCAACCTCTCCAACTCTCCTCAACACCTCGAAGGGACCTATAAACCTCGGGCTTAGCTTGCCCTTCTTCCCAAACCTCATAATACCCTTCATAGGCGAGACTTTCAACAGGACCATATCTCCCCATAAATGATACATCACGTGCCCTCTGATCCGCGTAACTCTTCTGTCTGGACTGTGCTGTGCGGAGCCTCCCCTAAATCAACTTCACTTTCTCCAAAGCATCCCTCACCAGGTAGGTGCCATATAACTTAGCTTCGCCAGGATCAAACCACCCGATAGGAGAACGACATCTCCGACCATACAAACCCTCAAATGGTGCCATCTCAATGCTGGATTGATAACTATAATTGTAAGCAAACTCGGTCAAAGGCAAGAACTGATCCCACTGACCTCCGAAGTCAATCACATATGCCCTGAGCATGTCCTCTAATATCTGAACTGTACGCTCCGACTGACCATCAGTCTGAGGATGAAATGTTGTGTTGAGGTCTATCTGGGTACCCATCTCACTATTGAATGCTCTCCAGAAGTGCGAGGTGAACTGAGGACCTCGATCTGATATAATGGACACCGGCACACCATGCAACCAGACTATCTCCCGAATGTAAATCTGGGCCAACCTCTCATAAGTATAAGTAGTAGCTACTGGAATGAAATGCGCTGACTTGGTCAACCTATCCACAATGACCCAAACCGCATCAACCTTCCGCAAAGTTCGAGTCAACCCAACCACGAAGTCCATAGTGACGCGCTCCCATTTCTACTCCGGAATGGGCATCTGCTGAAGTAGGCCTCCTGACCTCTGGTGCTCATACTTCACCTGTTGGCAATTAAGACACCTAGACACATACTCCACAATGTCCTTCTTCATTCGCCTCCACCAGTAATGCTGCTTCAAATCACGATACATCTTCGTAGCACCAGGATAAACGGAATACCGAGAACGGTGTGCCTCTTCTAGAATCCTCTCCCTCAGTCCATCAACCTTAGGAACACATAAGCGGCCCTGAAGTCTCAGAACACCATCCTCGCCAATAATAATCTCCTTGGACCTGCCCTGAACCATTGTCTCTTGTAGCTCAGCCAAACACGGATCATCATACTAACGAGCCTTAATCTCCCCCAATAACGAAGACTGAGCAACCACATGTGCAAGAACTCGACGAGGCTCTGAAAGGTCTAATCTCACCAGGCGATTAGCCAAGGACTGAATGTCCAAGGCTAGAGGTCTCTCCTCTGCTGCAATATAAACCAAGCTACCCATACTCTCCGCCTTCCTGCTCAAAGCATCTGCTACCACGTTTGCCTTGCCTTGCCCAGGTGATAAAGAATGGTGATATCATAATCCTTCAACCAACTCAAACCACATGCGCTGCCTCAAATTAAGATCCTTCTGCTTGAACAAGTGCTGCAAGCTACGGTGGTCTGTATAAACCTCACTGGAAACTCCATACAAGTAGTGCCTCCAAATCTTAAGAGCATGAACAATCGCCGCCAACTCCAAATTGTGCACAGGGTAATTCTTATCATGAACCTTCAGTTGGAGCGAAGCATAAGCAATAACTCTCCCTTCTTGCATCAATACACACCCCAAGACAACGCACGAAGCATCACAATATACTGTATACATCCCAAAATCGGAAGGCAGTACCAGAACTGGTGTCGAGGTCAATGCTGTTTTGAGCTTTTGAAAGCTCTCCTCACACTCGTCAGACCATCGAAATGGGGCATTCTTCTGAGTCAATCTAGTCAATGGAGCTGCAATAGAAGAGAACCCCTCCACAAATCGGCGATAATAGCCTGCTAGGCCCAGGAAGCTCCTGATCTCTATTGCTGAAGTAGGACGCGACCAACTCTTAACCGCCTCAATCTTCTGAGGATCAACCTTGATACCCTATCCAGATATCACATGCCCCAAGAATGCCACGGAATCCAACCAGAACTCACAATTGGAGAACTTAGCATATAGTTTTTGTTCTCGCAAAGTCTGGAGCACAACTCTCAAATGTTGCTCGTGCTCCCCTAGACTACGTGAGTAAATCAAAATGTCACTAATGAAGACAATGACGAAGGAATTAATATACGGCCTGAACACCCTATTCATCAAGTCCATGAATGCCGCTGGAGCATTAGTCAAACCAAAGGACATCACTAGGAACTCATAATGGCCATATCTCATACGAAAAGCAGTCTTCGGAACATCTGAATCCCGAATACTCAACTGATGATACCCCGATCTCAAATCAATCTTAGAAAACACACGAGCCCCTTGCAACTGGTCAAACAAATCATCGATGCACGGCAAAGGATATTTGTTCTTAATGGTAACTTTGTTCAACTGGCGGTAATCAATACACATCCGCATAGACCCATCCTTCTTCTTTACAAATAGAACTGGGGAACCCCACGACGATACACTCGGTCTGATGAACCCTTTTTAGCTAACAACTCCTCGAGTTGCTCCTTCAACTCTTTCGGAGCCATACAGTACGGAGGAATAGATATAGGCTGGGTTCCTGAAGCTAAGTCAATGAAGAAATCAATATCACGATCCGGAGGCATGCCCGGAAGATCCGAAGGAAATACATCGGCAAACTCTCGAACCACTGGCACTGAATCAATCGTCGGAGACTCGGCGGTGGTGTCCCGCACATAAGCAAAATAGGCCAGACAAACCTTCTCGACCATATGTCGAGCCTTCAAGAATGAAATAACCCGGCTGGCTGTACTAACTGAGGAACCTCTCCACTCTAGCCTATGCGACTCGAGCATGGCTAGAGTAACTGTCTTGGCATGACAATCTAGCACGGCATGATAAGGAGATAGCCAATCCATGCCCAAAATAATCTCGAAATCAACCATGTCGAGCAATAAGAGATCCGCTCGAGTCTCGAATCCACAAAACGAAATCACACAGGACCGACAAATCTCGTCTACAACCACAGAATCACCCACGGGAGTGGACACATAAATAGGAGAACCCAAGGACTCACGAAAGACATCCAGAAACTGACCAAATAAGACTGAAACATAGGAATAAGTGGATCCTGGATCAAATAACACTGATGCCTCTCTACCACATATTGTAATAATACATGTGATCACGGCGCCTGAGGCCACTGTATTTGATCTTGTCGGGATAACATAGAATCTAGCTGGAGCACCGGAAGACTGAGCTCCGCCAGAATGAACAGGAGTTGGCTGACCTTCGCTGGCATGAATAGGGGCTGGCAGAGCTCCCCCTGCCTAGCCTCCACCTTTGGGACGACCTCTAGCAGTCTGCCCTCCACCTCTGGGTGGACGAACCGTCGGTGCTGGAAATGTAGGCTGATAACTCTGCTGAACGGCCTTGCCCCGAAGCCTGGGACAAGTCCTCCTCATATGGCCTGAGTCCCCACACTCATAACATCTAGCTGGTGTCATGGAATGCTGCCCTGAAGAAAGACCCTGGACAGCTAGGGGACGGTGAGAACTCTTCGGCATGGCACTGAATTAAGGAATAGAAGACCCCTGATGACCGGAATACCCACCTGAGGAACCCTGAATGGCTGGTGGGCGGTAGGAACTCTCTGGTATGGCGCTGAAATAGGGCCTCACTGGAGCACCACAGGGAGGTGGCGGAGGAGCTGAATATGGAGGTTTGCTAGACTGGCCTCTATCGAACTGACCTCTACCCCTGGCAGGGGCACCTCTTAAATCTCCTGAAAATCTAGCCCTCTTATCCTGCTGAGCCTGCTCTCTTCCTCTCGAATGATAACCCTCAATCCGGCGAGCTATCTCGACCACAAGCTGATAGGGAGTCCCCATCTCCACCTCTCGAGCCATGTTGGCCCTAATACCTGAGTGCAGCCCTGCTACAAATCTCCGCACTCTCTCAGCATCAGTAGGCAATATCATAAGGGCATGACGGGACAACTCAGAAAACCTGGTCTCGTAATCTGTCACGGACATCTGCCCCTGCTCAAACTGATATCGCAGCTCTTCCCTCTCGGAGGGTGGAATATACCTGTCCAGGAACAATTGAGTGAACTGCTCCCAAGTGATGGTAGGGGAACCTGTTGGTCTACCCAGGATGTAGGACTGCCACCATCTGCGGGCCCTGCCCTCAAGCTAGAAAGTAGTGAAGTCCACTCCATGGGACTCCAGTATCCTCATGTTGTGTAGTCTGTCCCTGCACCTATCAGTAAAGTCCTGGGCATCCTCGCCCTTCTCACCCCCGAATATAGGAGGGTGCAATCGGATCCACCTATCCAGTAACTTCTACGAATCGCCGTCCGCAACTGGTCTGAGCTCAGGTGTTGTTGCTACTGGCTGGGCTCCACCCACGGGCAATGTGCCCGGGGTATGGTGAAGTGTTGTTGTCTGGCCTGCAGCCTGGGAAGTAAGGGTCTAGGCTCCCCCTCCTGCCTGAGATGTGGCAGGATCCGCTGGAAATAAACCAGCCTGGAACATAGTGTCCATGAATCGCATTATACGGCCCATGATCTCCTGGAATCCTAGCACAGTCATGAAATCTACTAGAGCAGGACCTGCTGGGGGTACCTCACCCTGCTCCTCTATAGTATGTCCTCTGGTGGTACGATTGGAATAGCTCGGGGACGCCCTCGTCCCCTGCCTTGGGCTGGTGCCCTCCCCGAGCTATTCCAGTCGTACCACCAGAGGACATACTATAGAGGAGCAGGGTGAGGTACCCCCAGCAGGTTGGGCTGGTGCCCTCCCCCAGCCTCTGCCATGGCCACGAACAACAGGGGTAGCGGCCCCTCCCGGATCTGGAATATCGGATGTACGCGTCCTCACCATCTGTGATAGAATAGATGAATGAAATTTAGTAAACCATCGACGGCACGATAGAATGAAAATAAGGAGAGGTTTTCCAAATACCCTATAGCCTCCCGAAGATAAGTACAGACGTCTCCATACCGATCTGCAAGACTCTACTAGGTTTGCTCGTGACTTGTGAGACCTATGTGAACCTAGTGCTCTGATACCATGTTGTCACGATCCGAAATCCTAACTGAGGTCGTGATGGCGCCCAACAGCGGGGTCAGGCAAGCCGACTCTAAATTTACTTGAAGGTTACTTCTTATTGGTTTAAACACTTTAAAATACACTCAGTTTTAATAGTTGAAACGTGATTTGACGAGGATAGATAACCAGTTTTGATCAAAACAGTCATGATGAGAAATGAGCCAATATATATGGATACAAACCCGTAAACCAAAATAAATACTACGTGGGTGCCAGGAACTAGTGTCATAAGTCCTACGGGCATACTAACAGAATATACAAAACATAATATACAATCCCACTGCCTGAAATGAAAAGACGGGAAATAAGCAAAAGAAAACTCCAAGGTGCCGCCGAGGATCGTAAGGAGAAGCAGCTCACCGTGGAGTCGGTTCCAACTGAGATCAAAATCGAGATCCGGTCTGATAACCAGATACACCAGCCTCAGAACTTGTACAATTAAGTACAGAAGTGCAGCATGAGTACATAAGCAAATATGTACCCAGTGAGTATCCTGCCTAACCTCGAAGAGGTAGTGACGAGAGGTAGTCGTGATACTTACTAGGGTCAAATTTTCTAAATAACACGATTTAATAGGGACTAGGCAGGCATAACAGTCGTAGAAATCACAAAGAGATATATCATCAAGTATAGTTGTATTTACCTTTGCNCGGTGCCGCATACATACATAAAATTATCAATTTTTCAGGGAATTATCAGAGATTATTCTTTAAGGCAAGAACCTAAGCAATATATCATGGACCACAACTTACTAATATCCTCATGCCAAATCAAGGATAATATGCAATTCGAGATACGTTTAGGAATACATGTAAGGCACATATAAGCATGCTCGTGAGTCTTAGAACTACCCAACATAACATAGTAGTAGCTACGCACGGACTCTCGTCACTTCGTGCGTGCGTAGCCCCCCTCCTCCCCAAGTAAGGACATGCAATTATTTATAATCACCTATGGGGATAATTCCCCCTTACAAGGTTAGAAAGGAGACTCACCTCGTGTCGAACCTACTCCCCGGACCAAGAACGCACCCGAAACTTTGAACTCTACACCTGAGGACTCGAAACTAGCCAAATGCTATAAAAATTCATTAATTTATGCTCAACACATGGACATTCTCCTACTCATTTAGTAAATTTACCATTCTTGAAGAAACTCTACAATCCAACCTCGGGCCCACATGCTCGGATTCCGGAAATTCTCGAAGGAAACACTCACCCATAGCCTAAGGATCATTAATATACGATTTCTACTTGATTTCATAGCTAAATTCATGGATAAATTCTCAAATTATCGAAAGCCCTAGGTTACTACCCCCATTCTTGAATTTCCACTAATTTAGGTAGTTAATTAAGCTAGTATTTTATGCATGAAGCTAATATTAGAGTGGAATTTACTTACCTTCAATAACCAGGTCGTTTGTCCCTCTAAAATGGTGGAAATCGCCCCAAGGAAGAAGATGAAGATAAGGGAAATGAGTTAATTCCTGTTTATAAAAACACACTGTCTAAACAACCTTTCCCCACATGCGGCTCGAGGACCGCACCTGCGAGCAAGGGCTCGCACCTGCGGAAATGGACTAGGATGCCTGGGCCCGCACCTGCGGAGTGGAGACCGCACCTGCGGCTCCGCTCCTGTGGAATTGTATCCGCACCTGCGAGAATTGGCCTGACCACTAGGAGTCGCACCTGCGAGGCTGGGACCGCAGGAGCGGTCCCGCACCTGCGACTAGGCAACCGCACCTGCGGTCACACCAGAACAGGTGCACCAGCAGCTAATGCAGCTGGTTTTTTGGCCTCGTGTGGTGTCCGGGAGGCACCTGGGCCCACCCGAGCCCCCGTCCAAATTTACCAACGAGTCCCAAATCATATTACGGACTCGTTCAAGCCTTCGGAACACCCAAAACAATGCTAAAACTCAAAATCACACCTCAAAACCCCTAGAACCAAACTTAGGAACTTTAAGTTTTCTAGACTTCGCTAACAACGCACTGAAACGACCTATACTACTCGGAATGACACCAAATTTTTCAGGAAAGTCATAAATGCCATAACGGAACTATTCCCGATCTCGGAATTTCGTTCGGACCTCGATATCACAAAAACATGTCCCAGACCATAATAAGAACTTAAGGAACTCTTAATTCAATATTAGGTGTCGAGGTCGTTTACTAAAAATATTGACAAAAGTGAAACTTGGCCTTAAAGGCCAACCTTAAGGAACCAAATGTTCCTATAACACTCTAAACACCTCCGAAACCCGGACCACCAATCCTCGCAAGTCATAAATCATAAAAAGCCGCTATGAGAAGTTTTATTCAGGGGAACAAGGTCCGATAACGCAAAATGACCGGTCGGATCGTTACATATTTTCTAATGGATTGCCTAAAATGACAAGTAGATCTTGAGAGATTCGAACCAAATCTGGTTCAAAATCCTTAACCTATTGTGTATTTCGTCCGTGTTCATCCCGATTTCTTTGTGAGTACGGTTGTTTTACGTATCTTTTGTGGATTCTTACTTAGACCTAAAGGTTAGGGTTACATATTCTCTTTGATTCGAACCTAAAATGGTTCAAACTTATTTTTAGCATTATCTAGTCTATATTCACTTCATTATGCGTGAATCTGCCTATTCTTATTAATTTCCTTTATTTGCCCTAAATTAGGGTTTCAGACCTGGTTCGATTCTGATTTTTCTTTTTGAACAACCTCCTGTCTATGTTCATTTTACTAAAATATTTGATTCTTTATCGATTTTATGGTTTACCTAAGATAGGGTTCATACCTTTTATTTTGAGACCAGATCTGGTTCGATTATGTGTTCTTTGAGTATATTCATGTCTATGTTCATTCTACGAAGCATGAGACTCTGTCTTTTTATTTATGCCGATTTATGTGTTTTACCTAAAAATTAAGGTTTAAATCTTTCCTTCCTTACTAGTTTTAAATATTTCTCTTTTTCGTATATGACTAAAACTTTCCTTAACTCTGTTCAGTATACCATGTTTTCTTTATTTTCTTAACTTATTTGCCTTGAAATTGACTGTTAATTGATATTTTTCTTATTTTAAATGTTACTCGCCTGATTACATGATGTTATGCCCTGTTAATTGACTGAACTTTGACTTCAATTGATTTTATGATTAATTTCTTTCCTTACCTATATGTTCTTGATTACTTCTCTTATTTGTCTATCTAATTGAACATTATTTGAACCCTTTCCCCTCTCCACTTTAAGATAGACTCGAACTCTAATACTCTTACTGAAACTCATATTCTTTACTCTAATTCTCTTTGCTCATTGTTTCTGGTCTTGGCCGGCTGAAAGCCAAGGCCATTTGATTCAGGACTTACTGTTGTGGTTACTAGCTTTCCTACTTAATTGGTAAGCCCGAATACCTTGTCACTTTATTCTCCATATTTTTCATAATATGTGTTGCTCTACCAACATGTTTAGATTCCGAGAATGATTCTGCCCTTATGCTTCTATGACTTTGTCTAATCCTATAGTTAATACTATTAATTTAAGATTAGTTATTATAATATGAATCCTCTTAAAAGCTGGCTTAATGTTTAAACTTGTCCATGCACACTATTTGTTAATCCTGCACATGTTCTGAACTTTGCATTCCTTAAGATACTATCAGCATGCAATTGGTTAACTTATCCTAACTTTGCAGATATGTATTGTTAGTTAATTCATAAGCCCTGTCAATTTGTTTGCTAACATGTCATGTGATAATCTAACTGTTTTGCCTAAATTGTTTCTGTGATTAAGAAATGGTTGTCCTAAATGTCAACACGCTCACTTAGTATAATTAGGTCTCTTTGAAACTATGTACTTTACAAACCTTGCTTGTTTTGCTGAATGCAATTCTGTGTTCTGAACTTTGTTTCTTCTGAACTCGGCATAGTTTTAAAATTTGTCCCTACCTCCTTTTGTTGTCACTCTTTTAAAACTTCCACTCTTAGTCCCTTAGGTTCTCAACCACCCCAGTGTGAGCACTACTCAGGGTCCATGTGAGACTCCTGTGAACTCTGACACACTAGGAACTGGTTACCAATCTCTTGTGAATCATCTTTTGAATATGTGGTTCTGGTGTGAGCATTACCGTGGGTCCCTGAGGCCCGTGAGAACTTTGACACACTGGAAACCTGGTTCTATATATGCTATGGGTGAATCACCCATTCTTGGCGATGTTATCCCTATGAAATGAGCCTCAAAGTTAATTGGTTTGAAGGCCTAGTTTCCTAGGTTTATTTGGGACTAATGAAGGCTCCCTATAGTTTATCTTATTACTATTATGTAATTTATTCATTACTCTAGTTTGTAATGAACAGATTCTAGGGTGTAGAGTAAAATTGGGAAGGGCCTTTATTTTCTTTTGGCAATTCAGGTAGAAATCCTGCCAACAGGGTTTCATTTGTTCTGTTAATCTTGTTTTACATCATCTTTGTTAAAATCATGTGAGTGATGTACCATGCTTGCATATTAGAAATCCTGCCTATAGGATTAAATTGCATTAGAAATCCTGCCTATATGATTAAAATTGCATTAGAAATCCTGCCTATAAGTTGCATTAACTTGTCCAACAAACATATGTTAGAAATCATGCCTATAGGACCTTAATGTTTGATTTAATTGTTTTTCTGGTAATATGTACAATTTCTTCTCAATAGATAACATGCCTATGGGGTTAAATTAATTCAATAATAGATACCATGACTATAGGACTAAAACCAGTTTCAAACCTAGAAATCATGCCTATAGGACTTAAGTTAGTACAGTAATTATAAAGCACACCTATAGGGTCAAAAAGGAAATACAAAGCTATGAAACATGTCTATAAAGCTAAAATCAGTTCTACACCTAGAAGTCATGTCCATAGTATAATAACCAGCACACTCGTAGATATCATGCCTATCGGATTATACTAATTGGTTCTGAATACAATCTCCACTGTCAATCACTTAAATAACATGCCTATAGGTCTTAATAACAATTATGGATTCGAAATTGTGATTCCTTACAGCCTGAAGGCCCAGATATTACTGAATAAAATCAGTAGGCTAACAATAGGTCTTGGCATTCGCCTTAATGAAATTGCTTCTATAAATCACTGCTTGCTTATTTCTCACATAGATATCCTACCTATAATACTATGCTGCCCAAATCCCGCAACCCGTCTCATACCCTTCTGATAATCTTTTCTTCAATCCGGAGTCTATTTCTCTCACTCCTCCAATATTATCTTGCATGCTGAAACATATCATAGAACATTCCAAACATCCTCATTTTTCTTAGAGATTACTCTGCAAAAGCTCGATTCTCGATCATACTGCTGCCTGAAATCCTTAACGGCGCATTCTTAACTTTTGAACTCACTAGGACCACTATTGAGAGTCACCCACTCCAACTGGATCCGAATACAATCAACTCCAAGGCTCTCCTAGCACAGGAACACCTTTTTTTAATGAAACACGTGATTGAGTCACTATCCTTACAACTCGCCCATGCCTTAAGCATAATTTCTGAATCTTCCAAAGCCTAACCCTGATCCGACAGGCCAACTTTTGCACATATTCATCAAATCCCATGCACAATTACCATTTTACTCCTTTTTTCCTTAGTTGAAATGACTTGCCAACACGCCGACATCCTCAACCCTATGCGAAGACAATCCTACGACCTAACTGCAGATGGTGGGACTCCCCCACTTAACCCGAAGCAACTCCTTGCACCACTCTAGACCCTGCTAAGATCCTTTCTCCTTTGATAACGCGATCTATTTCAACCAATCCGTTCAACTCTTCCAGATCCTCCTGCTAGCACTCCCAAAATACTCAGATTCCCTAGCATCATTCTCACATTCTGCCTCCTACCGACTAGCCACTGGAACCCCTCACAGAAACCTGCCAACCCCGTCATTGCTAACCTATTCCCAGAAGATAACCCACCTTTGGAAATCACCCGCGTACACCTTCCAACGACGCTGAAATGCATGCTCTTTGCGACTTCAATACCCCATCCTACGCCCTGCTTCATTTACCAACTTACTAGTCCGTTTGCTCCTCATGGACATCCATTAAATGTGCGACAATATCTCCAAATTCCAAGTTGTGTTGCCGCTCCCCCACTTTGCGACTGCTTGAATTCCGCTTCTTACACCTGGCCTCCTAGAAATGGAACCACCGCCTAGCCTCATTCCAGGATCATTATTTGTAGCTCCCAAACCAGCAGATCACTACGACTTCAAGCTCTCCGAAGATCATCTCTTCCGTAGCTGCCTCTATTAAACCTATATCTGGCACTGAACCACTGCACCTCACAATCTCTGCCAACCGCATTCTTCAATGCTTCCTCTCAATGCTCTGACCCCACGCAACCGAAGAACCCATAGCATCGACAAATTAACACATTCCATTTGATAAATGACGACGATGACACATCACAGGTGCATATCCCATCTCACTTGAAGACATCAAGTCCTACTACCTTATCAACCCCAACCAGACCATTCATAACCCAAATACCCTTCCTCTGTCGGCACAAAAGCACTAAAATCTCGAAATCACACTCTGAGAAGACCTCCCTTCAAACCATTCATCTCCCCTAACATACGGGCAAACGTTCAATAATCATATCGACACCGCGCGACAATCAATTGCAAACATCATCACTACCCGAGCACAGCCTTAAGGCTCCCAGAAACACAACTACTGAGCTGAAATAACATATTACCCTTTTGTAGGGCCATGCCAACAGCCACGACCAATTACACATGGAAGTATCTCGGATTACATTCATAGCACTATTTTCATTCCTCAAATTCTTGATCCATAGCAAGCGCTTCGCGACGTGTAAGATTGAGTAGGAATGAACATAGGGATAAGCCTCAAAGGAATCAACTCGCACGATGAAGAATCAAGAAGGGAAGTACTCCTAACAGCCCTGTAGCCTCTCGAAAATAAGTACAGACGTCTCCGTACCGATCCGCAAGACTCTACTAGACTTGCTCATGACTCGTGAGACCTACAGTAACCTAGCGCTCTGATACCATGTTGTCACGACCCAAAATCCCTACAGTCGTGATGGCGCCGAACATCAATGTCAGGCAAGCCAAATCATTAATTAATTGAAATAACTTTCCGGTTTAAAACATTTATGAAAACACTTCCTTTCACTTCATTACTTAATAACCAAATAAAAGTATGTTAATTAAAACAATGGTTTAAAGATTACACTTAAGCAATTATAATCCAACACATATCCCAGAACCCGGTGTCACAAGTACATGAGCAATTTCTAAGAATTTAACAATCATTACAAGCCTGTCCGAAAAACCATTGGACAAGGAACTTTAAATGAAATAAATACAGTACGAAGGAGACTCAGTCAGCTGCGGATCGCCTCCGGATGATGCAGCTCGCCTAAGTCTCTAAATCCTCCACATTGCTATAAAAGTACCTGTGCAATAAAAATGCACAGAAAGTGTAGCATGAGTGCAAAAACAATGTGTACTTAGTAAGTCGCGCGCCTAACCTCTGAGAGGTAGTGACGAGAGGTCAAATTAGACACTTAATAAAGGTCAATTTAGAATATTTAGGTATGACACTAAGCATGGTTTATCATAGGCAATTTATAAAACAGGATTTAAATATCTTTGAACTTCGTTCACGTTAACACTTTATATCTTCGTCATATTAACAATTAATCAGCATGGTGATTTAATCAAATAATAATAAATTGATGGGAAGGAACAAATTCTTCCAAAAGTCTTTTTAATAACTTTAAATCTCTGTCATTTCAATCGATAATTTAATATTCAGGCTAGTAATCAGGCAATATCATAGCAACTACGCAGCAATTATCATGCACAGGAAATGCCGAGGGTCGAACGACGTGGACCAACAATAATAAATTGTGCACTGCCGAAGGGTCGATCAGCTCGAACCAAAGATGCATCTATCTGCCCCGCTCGTGAATCGATCATGCGACGCGGTTAAAACAATACGGCTAGCCTACTTGCGAATCATACCTGCGACTCAGGTGCTCATATGAATACACACACAAATACAGGGTCATCCTGCTCGCGAATCACTCATGCGACTCGGGCACCCAAATTTACACATATCCGCATAATAAATCCGTATTTTATCAAGAAAATAGTTTTTCTCAGGAAAGTGGTAAAATCCTTATTTAAAAGAAACATGAAATATAGGTTTTGAAATCTTTGTTTTTGAAACTCATTTGTCAAGTTTAGTGATACTCCATGATACAACCCAGTCCAGGTACACATATATCCACAACAGAACCAATTCTCTTTCTAGAAGGTTAACAATATGAACTCTAGCTTTCTTTTAGACATTCAATTACGTTTTCGGCCATATTAGCAGTTTAATATTACAGACAGGGTTACAGGTACACACATAAGGCATGCTAGTGAGTCCTAGGCTACCCGGACATGGCATAATAGTAGCTACGCACGGACTCTTGTCACCTCGTGCATACATAGCCCCCGAAGATAATAGCATGTACTGAATTAATTCACCTAGGGGGACGATTCCCCCTCACAAAGTTAGAAAGGAGACTTACCTCGCTCCAAAATTCCAACACCGACTTCCAAGCCCTTCCGATGACTCCAACGGACGCACAGCGCTCCGAAACTACCACATAATGGCAAAGCAATGAAAATTCATCCTAATACTCACAACAAATTCAGATTATATACTTTCTCGACCATGCTCGGAGAAAAGACCAAAATGCCCTCGGTCCCACATGCCCGGAAATCCGAAATTCTTGAAGATACATGCTATCGATAGCTCTACTAGTTCAATCATGCAATTTACTCTACATTCCATACTTAAATTCCAAATTTACATTTTCTAGGTTTCTTCAAAAATTTCCCAAATTTCCTACCAATTTCATGTTCAAATCCATGCAAGATCACATAATTAACTTAGGAATGGGAAGAATTCACTTACCTAGTGATGCTTGCTGAAAATCCCCCTCTTGAAGCTCCCAAAATCGCCACACCAAAATGAGAGAAATGAAGAAACGGCCAAAATTCCGTTCTTAAAACTCCCCACTGCCTCCACCCATTTTCGCACCTGCGGAAATTCCATCGCAGGTGCATCTCTGACTCAGCCCAGCAACTCCCGCTCTGCGATCCCTCTTCGCACCTGCGATTCCGCAGGTGCGACCAAACTTCCGCACCTGCGGTCCCTCAGCTCCAGCCCCAATCTCGCACATGCGGTGCCCTTAGCCGCACCTGTGGCTCCGCACCTGCGGTCAAAGCCTCGCAGGTGCGATTACACCAGATGACAACAACCTTCAGCCTTCTCCAACTTCAAATATTGATCCGTCAATCACCCGGGGCCCCCGAGACCCCATCCAATCACACCAACCTGTCCCAAAACATGACACGGACTTTCTCGGGCCCTCAAATCACATCAAACAATGCCGAAAGCACGAATCACACCCAAATCTAATTCTTTAAGAACTTAGAATTTCAAACTTCTACATCCGACGGCGAAACCTATCAAACCACCTCCGATTGACCTCAAATTTTGCACACAAGTCATATTCAACATTACGGACCTGCTCCATCTTCCAGAATCGCATTCTGACCTCAATATCAAAACTTCCACTTCCGGTCGGATTTCTCTACAACCTTCAAATTTCTATCTTTAGCCAAATGACCCCAAAATGACCTACGGTCATCCGAATTCACTTACGATTGCGCTTCCAATTCCAGAATCACCATATGGAGCTATTCCCAGACTCGGCATCTCAAACGGACATCAACCTCACTGGTATGCACTTCAAGCCCAAATTCATGAAATCCTTCTAAAATGCTAACTTCCACAATATACGTCGAAGTGCTCCCGGGTTATCCAAACCTCGATCCGGACATACACCCAAGTCCGAAATCATCATACGAACCTGCTGGAACCTCAAATCCTGATTCGGAGGTCGTTTACTCAAAATTCCAATCTTAGTTGATTTCTCCAACTTAAGGCTTCTGAAATGAGAAATTTTCTTTCCAAATCAATTCTAAACTTCCTAGAATTCAATTCCGACCACGCCCATGGGTCATAATACCTAAAACAAAGCTGCTCACGACTTTAAACCGTTGAACGACGCGCTAGAGCTCAAAACGACCGGTCGGGTCGTTAAACATGTTGTAAATTGCGGATGCATTTCATATGGCCCGGTTTGCAACGTGTCCAAAAACAACAAGTGCACGCCATCGTGCCTTGTTTCAGAATAATTCCATAAAATATTTAAAACGGTTCAAAAGGTTTAAAATGCACAATAGGTTTAAAACATGAAAATAATCAGATAATTGAGGCCAGACACTAATAGTTAAGCGACCGTGCTAGAACCACGAAATTCGGGAATGCCTAACACCTTCTCCCGGGTTAACAAAATTCCTTACTCGGATTTTTGGTTCGCAGACAACTTAAAACAGAGTCTAAAATTCCTGGGTTTGGGATTTCAATAAATAAACGGTGTCCCGGAACATCGTCAAAAATCCAGGTGGCGACTCTGAAAACTAAAATAAATCCTAAATCCGAATAATGTCACTTAAAGTGGAAAACTCCTTTATTACCCTTTATTATCACCGGGGTGAGAAAAGGAGGTGTGACAGCTTTGGCGGCTCCACTGGGGAAAAGAACCCAGAACTTTTGGTTCAGGGTTCAAGAATTTGAGTTTATATAACTGTTATATTTTGGATTTCATTATCCGATTTTACGTGTTTAAACCTATTGTGCTAATTGCCGCATTTACCGCTTTGATATTATCTGAATTGCATATAAACTGTGTTGAGACCCTTCTTCTCTCTGAGTCTTCTAAATCATATGGGAAGGGTGCACTTCGTGTGACTTCTTTTCTGTTAGAGTCATCAAAATTTTAGAATGAGGTACGGACAAGTTGCATAGCCGGTGAAGCTTCTGTATACTCGGTACGCTGCCCCGACCTCGGCTCGAGCTGTCCGCTCGGTTAAGCCTGGTCTAGAACAAAACCCCAGGTTTAAACCTAGAATAACAAAACCTCATGCCGGATCCCTAATAGGAACAATTATTTGCATCATGTGCATTTGACTTAGGGGACTCAACACAGGAGTTGGGTCCCTCTAGGACAGGTGAACCCGAAATAAAGACCATCCTGATGCATCCTACCTGGCTATGTGTACATTATATTGTTTCGGCTTATTTGTCGACTGGTTAAAAGAAAAAGAAATAACACAAAAACCAAGAACGAGGTAGGATAGAAAACTTACCCGATTTTTGAAAGCCCCGATATTTATAATGCCTCGAAACTCTGTCTAAAAAAGAAAGAAAATAAGTGAATGTTTTCAAAAGTAATGTTTTCCCGGTTCCGTCAAAACTGGCCGAACTACGCAGGTCTGATTCTCACCGGATGTGAGATGCGTAGGCAAACCTCATCGGTCCCGACCCCAATTTTTCAAAAAATCCAGAAAAATATTTTCTTTAGTTCCTTCCTAACAAAAAAGAAAAAAAAATCAAATCAGAAATATTTTTCCAAAACAAAAATTCAAAAAAAAAAATCTTTGTTCTTCTTTAAAAATCCCTCTTTTGAAAATGTAGAGGCAATATTCGAAATCCAAAAATGTTTTCTTTATTCTTAAAGAAAAAAAGATGACAAAAGATGAAATCCAACAAAAATATTTTCTTTTTTTTTACTTTTGAAATTTCCAAAGTTCAAAACAAAAGAAAAAAGAATTTTTAGAGGTCTTTCATTCAACAAAAAAAATCCATTAGAAATCTTTTGCCCATAAACCAAAATAAAAAAAGAAAAAAGAGCAAAAAATATTTTCTTTCTTCTTTAAAGCCTATCTTTCAAAAATTCAAAAAATAAAATAAACGAAATTCAAAATTAAGAAAAAAGAGTTAGCTTTATTTACTCTATTCTCATTCTTCCCGAGCTACGCAAGATTTGATTCATGCGGCGTCATGATACGTAGGCAATCCCTATAGGATTCGATCATAGCCAAAAAAAAGTGAGAGAAAAGAAAGTGAAAAAAAAAGAGAGGATAAAAAAAGAGAGTGACAAAAAATAACAAATAAAAACAAAGAGCGAAAATAACAAAAACAGTTCAGATGTGGGACGCCTGCCCATAAACCAAAATAAAAAAAGAAAAAAGAGCAAAAAATATTTTCTTTCTTCTTTAAAGACTATCTTTCAAAAATTCAAAAAATAAAATAAACGAAATTCGAAATTAAGAAAAAAGAGTTAGATTTATTTACTCTATTCTCAATCTTCCCGAACTACGCAAGATTTGATTCAAGCGGCGTCATGATACGTAGGCAATCCCCATAGGATTCGATCATAGCCAAAAAAAAAGTGAGAGAAAAGAAAGTGAAAAAAAAGAGAGGAAAAAAAAAAAGAGTGACAAAAAATAACAAATAAAAACAAAGAGCAAAAATAACAAAAACAGTTCAGATGTGGGACGCATGGTCCAATGGTAGAGAACCACCAAGTGTGATCCCTGGTTTTCCTGAGTTGATCCCCAGTTCAGATGAGTTTTCCAACGTCCTTGTGCCCAACTCACTCTTCCCATGTGGCCACCCTTTAATGCCGCCTAATGGTCCAGAAATGCCTTCTGTGGATCACCCCCATGCGCCGGATTCAAGGGCACCGCCAGCAATGTTCGTTGTGCCACCAATCTCCACTACGACACATCCAACAGTGCCCAAGCCAAACTCTTACCCTTAACACCCGCCATATGAGTCTCCTATGGGTCAGCAAAGAACAATGAGAAAACCCGAGCACGAAGAAATGGCTCGGAAGATGAGAAGCTTAGAGCAAAGCTTAAAGAACATACAAGGTTTGAGTGGTCAGAAGAGCCTCTCCTACTCCGACTTGTACATATTCCCACATGTTGACCTGCCAGTTGGTTTCAAGATGCCAAATTTTGAAAATATGACGGGCACGGAGACCCGATAGCTCACTTGAAACGGTATTGTAACCAGCTGAGCGATGCTGGTGGAAATGATGAGTTGCTAATGGCCTACTTCGGAGAAAGCCTCACCGGAATCGTTGCTGAATGGTATATGGATCAAGAAATTATCCATTGGCATGTGTGGGATGATTTGGCCTGAGACTATGTCCGGCAATTCCAATATAATGTGGACATCGCTCCTGATCGGAACTATTTGTCTAATTTGAAAAAGAAAACTGTGGAAAGCTTCCGCGAATATGCTGTCAAATGGCGCGAGCAGGCTGCCCGGGTAAAGCCTCCAATGGACAAAACTGAAATGGTTACGGTCTTTCTACAGGCCCAAGAGGCGGACTACTTATAGAACATGATGTCTGCTATGGGTATACCGTTCGCGAAGGCTATCAAAATTGAGGAGATGGTCCAAAGTGGTTTAGAAACGGGCCGAGTTTTGAGTCAAGCTGCTTTTAAGGCTGCATCACAGGCTGTTTCAGAACGGTTTGGGGGGTTTGATGAACAGAAACGAGAGAGAAGAGAGATCCATGATGGCTTCGAGCTCAAAGGGGGGCCCACATGGAATTCAACCAATCATATATGCTTCCCAAGGTCCACAACACCTTTATCCCTATCAAGATGATGCTGCATATGTAGTGGAACCGCCTCCCTATGCGGTGATGAACGCGCAATCTTATACGCGACCACAAAAGTATACCCAAAACCGAGCTCCACTTCCCAGAAATGCCCATCCTTTCCAAGCTCCATATAATGCCCAATCAAATGCTTCCCAATACAATCCTCGCTCAAGAGAGCCTTTCAAAAAGAATCAGTTCACCCCTATTGGTGAATCATACTCTGGCTTGTTCCAAGAGTTGGTCAAGATAGGTCTACTGCAGCCAGTGGCCCCAAATCGGCCGAACCCCGAGTCCCACTCACACTGGGCTGATGCTAGATGTGAATACCACTCTGGAGCTGTGGGGCATGACACTGAAGATTGTTGGACTCACAAAAGAGCATTGGAAGATCTCATCGAGGTCCAGACAATAGTGCTGAGGGATGAAGATGACCCTAATATGATGAACAATCCCCTGCCTGCTCACGCTGGACCGATGGTCGGAATGATTTGTGAAGATGAAGAATTTAATTCGGCACTGAAGGCCATTGAATCCATTGCCGAAACAGAAGAAAATCCAAAAAGGGTCGCCAAGACTGAAAGTTCCCCATCATATGGGAGTCTCGGTAGCCAGTCTTGCTATCCTTTCTGCGTCCGGATTATCTCAGGGTGTGATCCGGATGTTTTACCTTATTGTCTTACTTTCCGATGTAAATCCTTCTATCTTTAAATTTCAAAAAATAAATCAATCAAAAAAAATCATCAGATGGAATTAATATTTCATTTTCCAAGAATGTCTCCTTTCTTAATCTTGTTTCTTTTCTTACTCTACTTTCAGTTCTGTTTAAATGCAGATTTCAATAACATGACATGCTTGCGGACTTTATGCCCAGATCCCAAAACACTGTCATATTTTGAAATAATGAATCAAGAATCAGAATGCAGATGAAGTTAGGATAAGGAAATAAAACAATGAATCGGAACAACAAAAGGAAAATTGGTCCAGATTGGAAAGTCCATGCATTGCAACAAGAGTACTGCAAAATGAGTGCGTTTGTACTTGGGGTACATCGAAGAAATGTCCTCGAAACAACTGTCAATGCAGGTGCAGTCAAACGATCTTAAAACACCGTCTGACTTCGAAATAATAAATCAAGGATCAAAAATGCAAATGAAGTCAGGTCAAGGATATAAAACAATGAATCGGGACAGCCAAAGGAAAGTTGGTTCAGATTGGAGAGGCCCATACATTACTACAAGAGTACTGCCAAAAGAGTGTGTTTGTACTTGGGGTACATCGAAGTAAATGTCCCTGAAACAACTGTCAACGCAGGTGCAGTCAGAAGGTACTATGTTTGATCCTCCATGTAGCATTAAATTTTCTCCGGTTGGAATGACGAAGGATTTCATTCTCGCTGCCCAAACACTATTACCCCTTTTGCCAACCCTTTGGGCCGGTTACCTTCCTTTGATTACCCTCTTTGGAACCTGAAAGTGTTATTGAAAAAAAATCAAATGAAAAAGAAAAGAAAAGAAAAGGAGAACAAGGAGAACAAAAGAAAGAGAAAACAAAACAAAAAAAAGAAGAAAAACAAAATAAAAATAAAAAGAAAAAAAAGTTCCCTGAACTACGTTTGACTTGATTCCGAAAGGATACGTAGGCAGCCTCTCTCTGGGGTTCAGTCACACCAAAATAAAATTTCCCATTTCCCCAAGAGTTTAAGCTGGAGCAGATGCTATATGGGAGGTTCCAAAGTTGTAATTCAAATACAAATTCCTTCACCCAAAAGCTTGTTCAAGTCCTTCCGATCAATCGGCAAAGATGTCCAAATTGGGGGATACAGTCATTTGGATCTGATGCAAGCAAATGAGAGAAATAAAATGAGAGAGTCTTGTTAGTGAAAACTCGCAAAGAGCACTACAAGGTGATGGTGAGAAGAGAAATGAGAGAGGTTAGTTGGTGAAAACTCGCAAAGGGCGCGACTGATCGAAAAGGATAATGGGTCACTGACATGGACACAGTCCGGGGCAAGGTTTCTCAATCTCGAGGTGATAGTTGTGATGAATTTCTGAGAGTCGAACGGTTTACACGGATCAGGCATCCAGTCCAAAAGGCATGTCATGTTCATTGAAGTCCGCATGCACTCCAGATAAGTCCTTCCTTCCTTTCCCCGAAAGGGATACCTCTCGTTTAAATACATTATCCATTTTCGTCATTTATTTTATTTTAAATCCCTTTCGGTCTAACTCTGCTTCTGAAACTAAGTCAAATAAAGGATGGCAAGACTGATTTACAGGGTCCTCACTTGACACGGGCTGATATGCAAAGGGCACCCAACCTCGTCAGGGGCATCAAGTCGATCCCGACCGGCCTTAGCGGCCGATGCTTCAAACTCAAAACCCTTGAAAGGAGAAAATTTAATTGAAGTACCTACAAGGGCAAATGAAGTTGAAAGGTTGAGTCCCACGTGGCTAACCATATCGGCAAGGTCTGAAAAGCCAAAATACTCCAAATCCCCAAAGGCTAAAGTTGGAGGAAAACTCATAAATGAAAAGCCAATAAAGGCGAAGTAAAGTTGGAAAGGTTAAGTCCCACACGACTAACCGTTGCAGCAAAATTTGAGGGGCCAAAACTCCCCCCCCCCCCCTGATACTCTGGAAATCCAAAAGAAAAAGCAAGTGAAAGGCCTACAAAGGCAAAATAAAATGTTGGGTCCCACGTGACCGATTACCATGGTAAAATCTGGAAAGTCAAGGTCCCCGGGATTAGAGATGAAACCCAATCCCCAGCAAGCAAGCAACTGGTTGAGATCTTCATCAAAAGAACTGAGATCAAGCAGTTGAAAATCAAGGCCGCAAAACCAACCACCGTTTCAAATTAACAAATTGTTCTTTATTTGAAAATCCAAAATAGCTGCAACTCGAAAGCAACCGTGCAACAAGCAGGTGCAACCAAAAGGAATTGCGCAAGAGCTAGGAGGAGCTCTGCAGCATTGACTCCAAAGAAAAGGAAGTTTCCTCCAAAAATCTTTTTCCGCATGCCTAAAATAAATAAAAAAAGAAAGAAATATAAAAGAGAAAAAAAAAAAGAAAAAAAAAAGAAGAGAGAAGAATTGAAGTTGAAAATGACTCAAAGTAGTATGGGGCCTCCAATCCCCAACTACACATTTTCCCGACATGGGTGTACACGCTCCATAGTCGATGCCAATTAAGGGTATCCATTCCCTAATTGATGATTTCTTTTCCAATTAAGGGTATACATTCCCTAATTGATGATTTCTTTTCCAATTAAGGGTATACATTCCCTAATTGATGTTTTGCTTTTCCAGTTAAGGGTATACATTCCCTAACTGATGTTTTACTTTTCCAATTAAGGGTATACATTCCCTAATTGATGTTTTGCTTTTACAATTAAGGGTATACATTTCCTAATTGATGTTTTACTTTTCCAGTTAAGGGTATACATTCCCTAACTGATGTTTTGCTTTTCCAATTAAGGGTATACATTCCCTAGTTGATGTTTTTCTTTTCCAATTAAGGGTATACATTCCCTTATTGATTTTGTTTTCCCGACATGGGTGTACACGCTCCCTAGTCGACGCCAATTAAGGGTATACATTCCCTAATTGATGTTTTGCTTTTCCAATTAAGGGTATACATTCCCTAATTGATTTTCTTTTCCTGACATGGGTGTACACGATCCCTAGTCGATGCCAATTAAGGGTATACATTCCCTAATTGATGATTTCTTTTCCAATTAAGGGTATACATTCCCTAATTGATGTTTTACTTTTCCAGTTAAGGGTATACATTCCCTAACTGATGTTTTGATTTTTCAATTAAGGGTATACGTTCCCTAATTTATGTTTTGCTTTTCCAACTAAGGGTATACATTACCTAATTGATTTTCTTTTCCCGATATGGGTGTACACGCTCCCTAGTCGATGCCAATTAAGGGTATACATTCCCTAATTGATATTTTTCTTTTCCAATTAAGGGTATACATTCCCTAATTGATGACTTCTTTTTCAATTAAGGGTATACATTCCCTAATTGATGTTTTCTTTTCCAATTAAGGGTATACATTCCCTAATTGATTTTCTTTTCCCGACATGGGTGTACACGCTCCCTAATCGATGTAATTAAGGGTATACATTCCCTAATTGATGCTTTCTTTCATAATTAAGGGTATACATTCCCTAGTTGATGCTTTCTTTTCCAACTAATACATTCCCTAATTGATTTCTTTTCCAACATAGGGTATACAATCCCTAGTTAATTTTATTTTGTAACATAGGATCTCCAAACCCTAGTTGATCTTGCTTTGAGATATAGGGTATCCACTCCCTAGTCTACAATAACTCCGGGTGCGCTGCTCCCGGCTTTTCATCGCTTTCAATAACAAAATAGTGTAGATTTCCTTACAATAACTCGCGAAATTTTCCTGGTGAAAACTGGGGCAGAAAATTTCGTTCGTTTGTTTTTTATTTTGCACAGATTACAAGTTAGGACAATGGATTCGAGACGACCAAAAGAAGACGTCTTAATTCAGAATCAAAGAAAAGAAGAAAAGAAAAGAGTTGAACCCCAAAGTACATAAGCGGAAAAGAGGTGGACTACTCGAGACAGATTGAAGTCACAAGATATGCATGTCCATTCTTGATCCGAAAAGCTGAAGAAGATTGAACCAGCACCTATAACTAACAAGCATCAAGATTCATATTGGAGTCTGTATAAAGAAGCAGCCAAGACTCAAGATCAAGCTTCAGAAGACTCATAGATAGGAATCTTGTAACTCATAGTTGATAGGTTTAGTTTAGTATTTTTCATTTTGATTTTGGTGTAATAAGGAGCTCAGCAAGCAGTAAGCACCAGCAATAGCAGTGAAATCACAGCTTTCCGGTAGTCCCAGCTACCAAAACTTCCAAAACTACACCGATATGATTCTTTTATAGCCAAGGATATGTAGGCAACCTCTGAAGCAAGGTTCGGTCAAACTTTTTCAAAATGCTTCCAAATGGAGTGCCAAACGGGCAAAAATTGCTCGTAGTTGCTCACTTTATCTTTGCCCGAAAACTCTTCATGTTCTCGAGCAAAGAGGGGCAGCTGTGAACACTCAATTTTTGCCCCGCATGGAAATTACACCTAAAAATAATCCAAAAGTAATTTTTACGAATTTTAGGAGTTTTTCTTTATTTAGTTGCATTTCATGCATGTTTAATATTTTAAAATCATAAAAATATTATCACATTTTTCATTTCATGCCATCTTAAGTTTAATTTGCATTTTTAGAAATTAATTACCCTTCAATTGTTAGATTAATACATGAAAATCACAAAATATGTACATTAGCTTTAATAAATTAATTTAATAGGTCACTTGTGCAAAATCAATCTTAAATTTGTGTTTCGATTAAAGGGGGGGCTAGTGTTAAAATACAAAGAAAGAAAAAAGGGGACTTGTTTATTCTTCAATGCAATTGGGCCAGGGCATTTGCATCAACCCAATTACCAAGATAACCCAAAATTTCCCTAGCATATTCTCTAATCGGCCCAAAACTCCTCTTTAAAAACCCCACTTTCCTAAAATTAGACCTAGAGAAAAATTGGACCTCTTCCCCTAATTCCAAAATGAACAAACGGCGCCCCCAATTTCTTCCTTCTTCCTCTCGATCGACAGCCTGAGAGAGATCAGGATTCCCCTGACCCCAATGTCGTTCATCCCCGCTTCCCCTGATCGTCTTCTCCAAACACAACCCAGCGACCTCTCTAGCCTAGGACGACTGCACACCTTGGCCATTTCATCTACAACACCCCACCCCTCCTTCAAAAACAGCGACACAGGCACTCACATATACACGAGGGAAAAGAACGGGAAAGAGGGTACGGGAAAAATGAGAGAAGGCAGAACTGGATTAAAAAAACAGAGAGCAAAACGATGAAATCTGTCTGGATCAAAATCTAGCCGAAAGAGAAACTACGGTGACCTCCATTAACACTGATGAAATCGCGTTTCGCCTCTGGTCATCGTTTCCCTCTCGTTTTTTTGTTATTTTGGTGATTTTGGTTATATAAAATCAGATCCGGCTGGGTTTCAATTTTCCGGTGAGGTTGTCGTTCGAGCTTGCCGTTTGTGGTTCCTACTGAAGTTTTGTTGATGTTGGTCCGTTGTTGGAAGCTCAAAAATTCATCATCTATTCTAGCACCTTAGCTTGTTGCATTCAGCTTATTTTTGACTATATCTAGGTATGTTCACATTTTCGATTGCACTATATCGGATCATGAATAAAATTTGCTTTATTTGTATCTGCCCAGTTCTGTAAAACCAATAGGTTCAATTGTTAAATTTAACTTTGATTTTTCTCTTTCCTTATTTCTGGTTCCGGTAGCATAATTCAAAAATATTCGAGTATGATTTTGTCTTGTCGATGAACTTGACCTCTGTCTGTTGATTTTATTCACATAAAGAGATAATTTATGGTTTGAGCTTCTATTGAGAATGACAGAGTCATTTATGAAGAAATTAGTATAGTATTTAATAGCAGATCTATATAGTTTACTGGTTTTGTAGCTTCTCATGTAATCAACAAATTCATATTTCAATGGCTAATTCATCTATGTATACTTCCAATAGGATTCAATCGAAATGGTATGTTCTTTTTTTTGTAATTAGAGTTTCAATGAGAACACGATGAGTATAGTTAACTGAAAGTTGCCGTTTGAGATTTTTTCAAATATCAGTGGGATGGATTATGTTTTTTTTATGGTTAAAATGAGTTCTTGCATTCCTGTAAATTCGTATAGCTATCTATGAAAAGTATGTTTGATTTATTCATATTATCTCTTTGTGGGACTTGAATTTGTTAATGAACCATTGTTAAACATGCACATATTATTCGCCACGGATTCCATAGCTCTTGTNTTGTAATTAGAGTTTCAATGAGAACATGATGAGTATAGTTAACTGAAAGTTGCCTTTTGAGATTTGTTTAAATATCGGTGGGATGGATTATGTTTTTCAATGGTTAAAATGAGTTCTTGCATTCCTGTAAATTCGTATAGCTATCTATGAAAAGTATGTTTGATTTATGCATATTATCTCTTTGTGAGACTTGAATTTGTTAATGAACCATGGTTAAATATGCACATATTATTCTCCACGGATTCCATAGCTCTTGATTTTCACAATAATCTCAAAATAGTTAGGAAACAATTTGAATATCGTAGTTTATTTCAAACGCGATCAATAAATCATCGTGACCATAGTCATGATTACGTAATCTACACTCGGGTTTGCAACTCATGCTACCCGACCATAACTTCAAACAATAATTTAAATAAACATGTTGTAAATTGCGGGTGCATTTCATGTGACGCGGTTTGCAACGTGTCCAAAAACAACAAGTGCACGCCATCGTGACTTGTTTCAGAATAATTCCATAAAATATTAAAAGCGATTCAAAAGTTTTAAAATGCACAATAAGTTTAAAACATGTAAATAATTAGATAATTTAGGCCAGATACTAATAGTTAAGCGACCGTTCTAGAACCACGGAATTCGGGAGTGCCTAACACCTTCTCCCGGGTTAACAGAATTCCTTACCCGTATTTCTGGTTCGAGACAACTTAAAACAGAGTCTAAAATTCCTCGGTTTGCGATTTTAATAAATAAACGGTGTCACGGAACATCGTCAAAAATCCGGGTGGCGCCTTTGAAAACTAAAATAAATCCCAAATCCGAATAATGTCACCTAAAGTGGAAAAACTCCCTTATTACCCTTTATTATCACCGGGGTGAATAAAGGAGGTGTGACACTTGACAACGTGTTATTTCTTTTTTCATAAATCATGCTCAACATCATATTCCACTCGTGCGTAATTAATACCATAGCAACACTTGATGAGTGTTTGCGCTCTTCCTATATCACTCTTTTTGAATTTGAAAAGGCTTATTTGCGGTAAAACTAGTCGATCAACGGTGCAGTCGATGGTTCCGTGCCTTTCCCCCTCAAGTTGTCCGCTTGAGGGTACATTTCTAGACCTCTATATAAACCTTACTTTGATAATAACTGTACATGCATCTTGGTCAAACCTAGCCTGGGTTATTATGTTATCCGCATAATAACCCTTTAAATAAAGCGTTGTCCAAAGTCCACCGGGGTTTCCATAATCCCAACGGAGGCAACCACGATCTGTGCATTATTTGGAGAAATAAATGCCGATATACTAATCATTAATGTATAAATAGTCGAATCCGGAGGGGGAAAGGGTCTAACCTTATTTATTTTGCAGAAAATGAGGCACGAAGTCCCCAGGTTCAGCATGGTCCGAGATATACCACCGTTATTGCTAGATTGGTGGGAGGACCTTCTGTCAAGTGACAAAAATCATGTGAAAAGGGTCCTCGGAAACTTACCTTCCTTATTAGACATCCAACCAAACAACACGCTGATTGAAGTTGCTACTATATTCTAGTATGGAGAACGGGCTGTATTCTGTTTTGGCAACATAGAAATGACTCATCTTTTGGAGGAAATAAGGGGATTCACTGGACTACGTTGGGACAGTCTTATTTTATTGGTACCAAAAAATCGCACCCCCAGGGGGTTTCTGAAAATGATGGGCTTAAGAAAGAACGAAGACTTGATATATTTGAAGAAGTCCTACATACCTTTTGACTTATTTTATGAACGGTACGGACACGAAAAATCTTACTGTATCTTTCATGACGAGTTCTCCATCACCTCCCTGGGTTGGATTCATCGTAGGGTTTTTGTGTTCATCGTCTGCTTTTTGGGTATGATAGTGTTTCCAAGCAAAATGGACAGGATTCACACCAGACTGGCCATGGTAACCAAAGCCTTAATGGAGGGAATTTAGGGACAAACGTACACTATTGTTCCTATGATTATAGCAGAAATATATCGGGCTTTGGATCGTTGCCAGAAAGGGTTCAAATATTTCGAGATTTGTAATTTGCTACTACAGATTTGGTTGCTAGAACATCTCCAAAGAGGCCAATACCACCAAGATTTTCCACGAAGACCATGGAATGATCACATAGCTTTCCATCACCCCAAAAGAATGACCTTTATCCCAGACAGGTTTGCTCAACCAGAGAATGCTACAGAATGGGTACAGTTTTTTGACAATTTGACCGAGGACTAGGTTCATTGGATGTTCGAGTGGTTCCCTACTAGTGAAGTCATCATCAGATCCAGGGATTTTTCGCATTTGGTGTTGATCGGGTTAAGGGGCATACACCCATATGTTCCTATCAGGGTCATGAGACAAGCTGGTAGAAAATTAGTCATACCGCGAGTCTCCAAAATGAGTCACTATAGAGTAGTTCAAGATAATGACATCCGTACAAATTTTAAGCTCAACACATGTAGCACTTGAAGGTCATTGTGGAAATGGACACCATCAAACCAGATCGATACCACGCAGAGCATGTGTATTTCTACCCATCATTGTTGGACGATAGCATAGTAAGAATAGTCAAGCCAGGGGTCGGTCAAGGAAACAGAGTCATAGATGGAGTTGCTGAAGCGCAGGTGAAGTATAAAAGACTGTGCAAAAGATTTCACGAGTCCGAGACCGAGCATTTGGAACAACATAAGATTGACATGGAGGCAATCAATTAATGGGGGCAAATGGATACTAGGTCAACGGAAAGGCTGGAGTATCTGGAGCGGGTTTAATGGAGCTAGAGGGGAAGATGAGGAAAAGAGTCATAGACTACCAGAATGTCGAGGGTAACGAAGGAGGACATCCAGCAAGGGCATACCTACTACTGGACATGCGCGACCTGGGGAACCTGATCGATGGAGCCAAGAAAGCCAAACCTAGAGAAGGTCCCTCTGGGACTAAGTAGATTAGGTTTATTTGTTTTAGATATACTCTTTGAATGTAATAAGGCAAACTCCATTAGTGACTTATTTATTTATTGTCGTTTTAGATTCGTCTTATTTATCACGTTAATGAAATGAGGCAATTATTGGCTTTAAATTTCTCCAAATCTACTTGTCGCTAGGCCAACCTCGGGCACAACGAGGCTCCCAAATTAGGACGCGAATTTACATTTCCGCAATATGTGTTTAAATACTGCAAATACTTTTCCAGAATTCTCACTGACTTGGTTACCTTTTTGTTTTTCTTTCTTTTTGATTATTCTCATTCCCCAAGGTTGGTCACACATACTGGCATCATTAGCATATCACACCAGATCTATAGGCCCTCCACCTCCTCCTCCTCCAAGTAATCCGAAAGCAAAGGAAAAGCTAAGATGGACGATATGAGTGGTGTCAGGAAAGACAAAGCTACACATGCTGAGAACGTGGAAACTTCTGATGGTCAGAGTACTTCGGCACCTAATGATTTGGTCTTACGGATGGAACATAAAATACTTGAATTGCAAGGGGAGCTTGAGCAGGTCCCCAACATGGCAAACCTCTCCTTCACCCTAAACGTCCCAGTTATCAACCAACCAAACACCCAAAACCTAGTACCTCCTCAAAACACACCAAAACAACGTCCACAAAATCCTCCCGCACCCCACTAATATGTAACACCTCCCCAAAATACTAATCCTTTACCCATAACTAAACCCCCTCAACACCAGCATCTCCCGACTCAATATCCACAAACCACTTATCACACTCCTCCGAATAACCCACAGCCTATCCCCGATCCTCAAAATTCAACTAATGATCACCACTACACCCAAACCCCTGGCATTCATCAAAACAATCCCATATATGTGGAAACCCTACTCCACTCCACTCAACCAATCTCATATACACCAGAATCCGCCGAGAAGGACATGCTCATTAAAAACATGGCAGAGGAGCTCAAGAAGCTCACGATTTACAAACCTCCTAAGTTTGAAATGATTGATGGAACGGGTGACCCAAAGGTACATTTGAGAACCTACTGTGACAAGCTCGTAGGGGTTGGGAAAGATGAAAGGATTCGCATGAAGCTGTTCATGAGAAGCCTCACTGGAGACCCCCTATCTTGGTACATAATTCAAAATCCCAAGAAATGGGCTAATTGGATAAGCATGGAATCAGACTTCATGGATAGATTCATATTCAATACAGAAAATGCACTGGATGTCTTCTACATACAAAATCTCAAGAAGAAGCCAATAGAGACTTTCCGCGAGTATGCTACTCGGTGAAGGTCAGAAGCAGCAAAGGTCAGGCCTGCATTAGAAGAAGAGCAGATGAACAAATTGTTTTTCAGAGCTCAAGATCCACAATATTATGAGAGGTTAATGTTCATTGAGAATCACAAGTTCTCCGATATCATCAATCTCAGAGAAAGGATTAAAGAAGGTATCAAAAGCGTAATGGTAACAAATTTTGAGGCACTGCAGGACACGAACAAAGCATTACAATCGGGAGGCATATCAAAGAAGAAAGAAGTAGGGACAATGATAGAATCCCAGGGCCCAAAATCTCCACTCACATACTAGACACCTCCACACACATACCAACCTTCACCTCCCAGATATCCTCAATCCGCCACCACCTACCACGCTTATAACACTCAACCAGCCTATTATTATTCACCTCCAGCTTGTCCGAATTATCAAAAACCCAGACCCAATTTTGATCGCAAACCACCCAGACAATACACCCCTATTACTGAACCCATCGACCAGTTATATAAGAGATTGAAGGTTGCCGGATATGTCACCCCTATTCCCGCCTTGGCTATGGAAAACTTATCCCAATGGGTCAACCCAAACAAGACATGTGTATACTATTCCGGCATGAAGGGACATACCATTGATGAATGTTGCACGCTGAAAGACAAGATCCAGACGTTGATTGATACCAAGGACATATAGGCCAAGGAAGCCACACCCAATGTCCGCAACAATCCCCTCCCAGATCATAGGGGTAAATGAGTCAATATGATAGAAACCGATGAAGAATGGGATCCCGAGAGATCAATCGGGCTTATTCGGGAAGATGATGACTCTAATAAACCTGCAGTCACACTCAATCCCATTGTGGTACAGGTAAAACCACCAGTTGAAGTTGAGGTAGCCGCATCGGCTCCCTTTGAAGTAGAAGTGACACCACCTGCAACTACACCTACTCCATTTGAGGTAGAAGTAACCACACCTTTCACTGTGATGGTGGCATCCACACTACCCTTCAATTCCAATTTTGTACCTTGGGATTATGTTGTCGAAGCTAGGAGAAAAGGGAAAGCAAAGATGGAAGAGTCCGATGCTGCACAAGGAATGACTAGAATGGGAAGAATCTACACACCTGAAAATTTGGGAGGGACAAGTAAGGAAGCTACCACAAAATAACCCATCATTGAAACTGGTCCGGATGATCTTGATCACGCTCAACTATGTCTTATAAAAAGACTAAATGGGCGTTGCAAATATAAATCTGGGGTATTAAGCCCAAAGTCGATCCGACGGAGAATTGAACGTATCAATTAAGTTTATGAAATACTAAACTGGAGCTTAATCAAGTTTCTCAAGACTTTTGAATATCAAGTTGTGTTGTTTAACCAATTCTACTAACAAAATAATCAACTAGTAATTAATCTAACAATTTAATGTAAACAATAATATTAAAGGTCTAAGATTATGGTTTCCCCCGTTGGTGAATTATTTTTTCGATACTTCTTATAGCTTAATTAATCGTCTCTATCAATCATGAACTCTCTATCTACCATAAATCTCTCTCGAGTAATTATGATAATTTACTAGACGCACTCTCTCAAGTTACGCTAGCTAGATCGCAATACAGTTCACTTTAGATTGCACCCGAGGTATCGTTATCTCTAATCCAACCTCTAAACCCTCGGTTATGACTTTCGTCTATACTCTGGGAGTGGTGTTGTTCAAACAATTACCTAAATATGCACTCTCTCTCAAGTAGATACATACTAAATAGGCACAGCTAATTGATGGCCATTCAATTAACTACAATAAGAACGTAGTTGAACAAATAGAGAATAATCAATCAAAATATATTAATATCAAAAGAAATTCATCCCCAACGGGTTCTACCAAAACCCTAGATTAAAAACTTAGCTACTCATGTTTAGAAGAAACAAAACTACAAGAAATTGCATAATTGAAATATAAAGTAAGAAATACTAGATGTAGAACTCAATGTTCTTGCACTTCAATGGAATTTTCTCCTTTTATTCTCTTCTCTACTTTGATTCACGAAAATCCCCTTGTAATTGTGTTTTAGGAGTCTATTTATAGGTTTAGGGTGAACCCTAACCGTGTAGGAGATGTCTATTTCACTTGGGAAACACTTAAACCCGTCAAAACTCGATTTCTGGCCGAACTGGGGACCCTGGCGTTTGGACCCAAAGGCCTGGCTAACGCCAGGCTAGGGCTGGCGTTTCAGCCCTAACGCCTGGCTAACGCCAGGGTAGGGCTGGCGTTTCAGCCCTAACGCCTGGCTAACGCCAGGTAGGGCTGGCTGTTTGGCTCTGTCGCCCGGCTATCGCCCGGGTGTCTCCTTTCGCGTATTTTTCGACGTATTTGCATCCTTTTAGCTCCGTTTCCATCTCCACTTCACCTACACATGAAATAAACTCCATTAAGCACATAACAAGTGTAATTTTATCATTAATGCGCATAAAATGTAAGGTATATCACATGTTAAACTATGCAATTTAGTCTCGCATCAAGACCCCACACTTAAACCTTTGCTCGTCCTCGAGCAATCAAACTACACTCATGTACACAACTTTATTAAGCAAATCTCTTAACATGTTATACCAAGAATATTTAAAACATTTCAAGCACAGAGGTGTGACATCCTCGCCTCAATAGTCGACTCACATATACCATGCTTTATTCACAATCCACTCACTACTCTAACTTAGAGGTCGACAACATTACCTTTCCTTTCGTGAATCATGTGCCCTCACCATATCCAAGAGTTAGTTCCACACACAATGAAATTTAAAAACATAGGAACTTAAGATAGAAAGAATTCACTCACTCTCAGAAATAACATTCATATGCCACAAAAGATGCACCATAGGCTTGCCCGTAGTGTACTACTCTACTAATCGAGCTCATTCAGTCTAGGATCAATTAGGACTTTTATTTGGTTGTAATGTAGGCTTCGGGACGGGTAGGATACATTTAGATATAAGAATGGCTACACCTCCATAAGCACTTTAATACACATACTTAGCTATTCAACCTCAAACTCAATATAGCCAAATTCCACCTTCACAACGATTTTATTTCCCCATACTTCTTTAAGCACAATTATATTACGAGTCACCACATATATTTTTCTTTCAACACAACATTAAGTGTTCATTTATTTCTTTTTTTTTCTTTTCTTTTCA
>ML380504.1:0-13707 GCA_005239525.1 Nicotiana knightiana | reverse complement strand
TTAGGGCGAACCCTAACCGTGTAGGAGACTTCTATTTCAACCGGGAAACATTTAACTCGTCAAACTCGGAATTGGGCGAAACTGGGGACCCCTGGCGTTTGGGCTCTAACGCCCCCCTAACGCCAGGGGGGCCTGGCGTGATGGCCCTAACGCCCCCCTAACGCCAGGGGGGGTCAGGCTTTATGGGGAAAACGCCCCCCTAACGCCAGGGGGTGCCAGGCTTTAGGGGGCAAACGCCCGGCTATCGCCCGGGCATCTCCTTTTGCGTATTTTCGACGTATTTGCATCCCTTTAGCTCCGTTTCCATCTCCAATTCACCTACACATGAAATAAACTCCATTAAGCACATAACAAGTGTAATTTTATCATTAATGCGCATAAAATGTAAGGTATATCACATGTTAAACTATGCAATTTAGTCTCGCATCAGATCTCTAGAAGAAACTACAGGCAAGGGAGTACTTTGTTGTTGTTCATCTGAACAAAACTCCTGTCCAGATATCCATCCTGTCACTGCTGCAAAATTCTGAGGCGCATAGGAATGCTCTGATGAAGGTGTTGAATGAAGCATATGTACCCAACAATATTACCAGCGAAGAAATGGCCAACATGGTGGAGCAAGTGCTGGAGAGCCATAAGAACACTTTCCACGAAGATGAGTTGCCACCTGAAGGATTGAGCCATAACAGGGCCCTGCACATCATAGTGCAATGTGAAGATAAGTTCATCACCAGAGTTCTGATAAATGGAGGGTCCAGCCTCAACATCTGTCCGCTGACAATTCTAAAGAGGTTGGGAAAGGGTCTACATGAAATACTAGCAGGATTTATGAATGTGAAGGCGTTCGGTGGGTCACAAAGAGCCACAATTGGAGAAACTAATCTATGTTTGCAGATGGGTCCTACCTGGTTAGAAGTTGAATTTCATGTGCTAGACATATCTGCCTACTACAATATGTTGTTGGGACAACCTTGGATACATGTTGTTGGGGCTGTTGCATCTACTTTGCACCAGGTTGTGAAATTTGAATGGAACCATCAAGAAGTGATCATCCATGGAGATGGAAGCAATCCCATTTACACCAATCAGACTGTTCCGGTAGTGGAGAACATAAGGAAGTTAAGTGGAGAAACTTACCCTCGCATCGAGCGTGTTAACCAATCGAGAAGGATAAGTAGTGGAGCGGCAAAATAGAAAGCATATTGGCATGAAGAGGGTATGAACTTGGTAAGGAGCTTGGCAAGAATCTCCAAGGAATCACCAAACCAATACAGCTGAAACGTCATGGTACAACCTTTGGGCTCGGATATCAGTACACCTGGAACGAGTATCGAAATTGGTCGCCACCATGGCGTGGTCCCTATTACCCTCTCGAGCAGCTAGCGCCACATCTAAGTTAGACCTTTCAGTAGGCCGATACAATATGGGGATCCAAGGAGGAAGAAGCTTTGGATGCGCTGAGGAATTTGTTTTTAGAAGATAATGATATGGATTGTTGTGTGATAGTAGAGGAGGAGGAAGAGGAAGAAGGCCTTACTATTCAGACAGTGGAGAAGGGAGCATTTCTCAAGAACTGGACCGCTACACCATCAAGGGCTCGACGAGTCCCGGGGTAGCAAGGCTGCTAGTATCATTTATTTTTGAAAAACAATTTCTTCTTGAGCATTTGTTTTAAATAATATTTTCAATGTTCCATTTCGAAAAACATTATTTGAGTAATTGAAATCACTTTGTTTGACATTTTTATATTTACCAACGACTTGATGTTTTATTATTACTATTTTTTTCATATCTTTCTCTCTACAGTATTACTATTTCTTATCTTGATGAACCAACGACTGTGATATGTAATGAGACATTGCAACACAAGGACAATGACTCAGAAGAAATAGAAGAAGAAGATGTGATACCCGAGGAAATCCATTTTCCCCACAATCAGAAACTGGGGCAGAATTTTGAGGAGGACCCTCAAAATTCTATGGCGAAGTAAGTCACAATGTCTCTAATAATGTCACAGTTACTGGTTCACCTAGCTAATTTCTAAATTGCATATTACTATGTCTTTGAAACGCATGCTTTTGAAAAGAAACTTAACTTTTTAGCCAAATGCTACCCATGGTAACTTGAACAGGACCCTCGGGCAGAGTGGAGCAGATCAAGCAGACAAAGACCCGAACCAACCTCCCCCCCAAAACTCACAAATTTTTCTTTAGATGAAGTCATAATAAGCATCGGCGCAACAACACAATTGCTATACACAAAACACAT
This sequence comes from Nicotiana knightiana, assembly GCA_005239525.1. Classification (NCBI taxonomy): domain Eukaryota; kingdom Viridiplantae; phylum Streptophyta; class Magnoliopsida; order Solanales; family Solanaceae; genus Nicotiana; species Nicotiana knightiana. The sequence goes on along the minus strand of ML380504.1, from coordinate 11,439 downwards.
TGTCAGCCAAGAATGCGTCACTTTTACTCTTGCATCTGCATGAGACTAAGCTCTATCTCAATTCTTGCATGAGGCTAAGCCCTGCCTCCCCATTTTGCATAAGGCTAAGCATTTTCTGCCCCTTGCATGAGACTAAGCCCTATCTCAATCATGTATGAGGCTAAGCCCTGTCTCCCATATGCATAAGGATAAGCATTTCCTTTTCTCTACATGAGACTAAGCCCTGTCTCAATTCGTGCATGAGGCTATGCCCTGACTCCCATCTGCATAAGGCTAAGCATTGCCTTCTCTCTGCATGAGACTAAGCCCTATCTCAATTCCTACATGAGGCTAAGCCCTGCCCTCATCTACATAAGATGAAGCATTGCCTTCTCTCTGCATGATACTAAGCCATGTCTCAATTCCTGCATGAGGCTAAGCCCTTCCTCCCATTTGCATAAGGCTAAGCATTGACTTCTCTCTGCATGAGACTAATCCCTGTATCAATCCTTGTATGAGGCTAATCCCTACCTCACATTCTGCATAAGGCTAAGCATTGCCTTCCGTTTGCAAAAGACTAAGCTTTGTCTTGTTATCACCGTTAGCATCATACCTCTGCACCTCATGGGCTGAAATATACTCAACTTGTCCGAAGGCATCATAGTCTGAAGGCATCATACTCATCGCCGGAAGAAATCATGCCATGTCCTGAGGATCTCTCAAACTTGCACATCATTATTCAAAGGCATCATGGTCCGGAGGCACCATCTTCATGGCCCGAGAACATCATTTCATGGCCTGCGAATCTCTTACCATACAATTCATGGTACATGCATCACGGTCTAAGGTCGTCATCCTCACCGTCCAAAGACAGTCTTCATAGTCCAAAGGGAATTTGCATCATGTCTAAGTTTACGCAATAATTTATCCATATGTGATTGCAGTGTATTTTTGTAAATTTGCAGGTGGTCCAGAGGGTAACCGTTTTCCTAACAGGATAAATCTCGCTCCAATTCCCATCCACATCCTTCAAAGTATCCCAAACATAACAATTCACCATGTGTTACCTAGTCTCATTTATCCATAACCGTTTCAAACTCCAATTAGCCCTACTTGGAACATTTTGTCCGTTCTTGCAACAACTCCATTGGTTTACGCCATCATTGGATCCATAACTACACACGGCCTGATACCTGTAAAACCAGGGATATGTAGGCAGCTCAGAAGCCGGAATGTGACCTATATTCTTTTGAATCACCCTATTCGGTCAAAATTGGTCATCATTTCTTTACCCGACAACTCTTTCATCCTTCCCAGGTAAAGAGGGGAAGCTGTTGATACCTAATTTTTCCTCATATTTTTCAAAAATACATATATATACCTTCAAAATAGTGCATGGGCATCATCAAGTATTTTTTCATAATTTTCTATAATTTTTTAAAAAGCTTTTAATCAATTTATTTTTGCATTTTATTATATAAATAATTATTAATTGCATCTCAAATAAATTTTATGATTATTTATCATTTAATTTTCATCATCTATATATGTATTAAGTTTTAAATATTTTTTTATATATTTATTATAATTGTATTTTTGCATCCTTAGGCTAAACATATTTTGCAATAATAGCTCATATATGCATAATTATATTATTTATACAAGAAAATGACTTTTTATATTTTTATAAAATTAATAAATTGTTTTAAGTCATTTTCATGCATAAGTGATATTTTTTCTATTTATTAATTTATATTATTTATTTATTAAATTGGGTATTTAAAATATAGCTCCTAAAAACCCAATTTCGGACATATACACTACCCAATTACCCCATCCCAATACACCAGTCTAATACCTCAATACCCAATACCCAAATACCCATTAACCCAGACCTATGCCCGTCCAAAACACCCGACCCAACCTTTTTAAATCACAGTCGTTGATCTCTGAAGATCAACGGCTCGTACTACTCCACCCCTTTTTAATTATTACCTAATCGTATAACCCTAACACATTTCACCTACTCCGTCGCCCTCAAACTCTCTCTTCCTCTTCTCCTCTAAAAACCCCAAATATGTCACTCAAAATCTCCCTAATTCTAACCCCAGGAATGGAATCAATCTATGATTCCTTACCTTATTTGGTCCTATATCCTTACTGGCTACCCGATTTTAGTATTTCCTAATGGCTTGCCTAAAATGACAAGCAAATCCTGAGAGATTCGAACCAAATCTGGTTCAAAATCCTTAACCTATTGTGTATTTTGTCTGTGTTCATCCCATATTCTTTGTGAGTACGGTTTTTTTACGTATCTCTTGTGGATTCTTAATTAGACCTAAAGGTTAGGGTTTTAGATTCCCTTTGATTTGTACCTAAACTGGTTCAAACTTTGGTTTTTATCTTTATCTCGTCTATATTCACTTCATTATGCGTGAATCTGCCTATTCTTGTTAATTTCCTTTATTTGCCCTAAATTAAGGTTTCAGACCTGGTTCAATTCTGATTTTTCTTTTTGAACAACCTCCTGTCTATGTTCATTTTACTAAGATATTTGATTCTTTATCAATTTTATGGTTTACCTAAGATTAGGGTTTCAGACCTTTTATTTTGGGACCAGATCTGGTTCGATTATGTGTTCTTTGAGTATATTCTTGTCTATGTTCATTCAATGAAGCATGTGACTCTTTGTCTTTTTATTTCTGTCGATTTATGTGTTTTACCTAAAAATTAGGGTTTAAATCTTTCCTTCCTTACTGATTTTAAATATTTTTCTTTTTCGTATATGACTAAAACTTTCCTTACTTCTGCTCAATATACCATGTTTCCTTTATTTTCTTACCTTATTTGCCTTTGAAATTTACTGGTACTTGACTGAACTTTGACTTCAATTGATTTTATGATTAATTTGTTTCCTTAGCTATATGTGTTTGATTACTTCCCTTATTTGTCTGTCTAATTGAACATTATTTAAACCATTTCCCCTCTCCCCTTTAGGACAGACTCGAACTCTAATACTCTCATTGAAACTTAGATTCTTTACTCTAATTCTCTTTGCTCATTGTTTCTGGTCTTGGCCGGTTGAAAGCCAAGGTCATTTGATTCTGGACTTACTGTTGTGGTTACTTGCTTTCCTGCTTAACTGGTAAGCCTTAATCTCTTGTCACTTTATTCTCCATGTTTTTCATAATATGTGTTGCTCTACCAACATGTTTAAATTCTGAGTATGATTCTTCCCTTATGCTTCTATGACTTTGTCTAATCCTTTAGTTAATACTATTAATTTAATATTAGTTATTTTGAATAATATGAATCATCTTAAAAGCTGGCTTAATGTTTAAACTTGTCCATGCACATTGTTTGTTAATCCTGCACATGTTCTGAACTTTGTATTCCTTAAGATACTATTAGCATGCAATTAGTTAACTTATCCTAACTTTGCAGATATGTATTGTTACTTAATTCATGAGCCCTGTCAATTTGTTTTCTAACATGTCATGTGATAATCTGACTGTTTTGCCAAAATTGTGTATGTATTTAAGCAATGGTTGTCCTAAATGTCAGCATGCTCACTTAGTATAATTAGGTCTCTTTGAAACTATGTACTTTACAAACCTTGCTTGTTTTGCTGAATGCAATTCTGTGTTCTGAATTTTGTTTCTTCTGAACTCAACACTATTTTAAAATCTGTCCCTACCTCCTTTTGCTATCACTCTTTTAAAACTTCCACTCTTAGTCCCTTAGGTTCTCAACTACCCCAGTGTGAGCACTACTCAGGGTCCATGTGAGACTGTGAACTTTAACACACTGGGAACTGGTTACCAATCTCTTGTGAATCATCTTCTGAATATGTGGTTCTGGTGTGAGCATTGCCCTGGGTCCCTGAGGCCCTTGGGAAATTTGACACACCGGAAACCTGGTTCTATATATGCTATTGGTGAATCACCCATTCTTGGCTATGATGTCCCTATGAAATGAGCCTCAAAGTTGATTGGTTTGAACGCCTAGTTTCCCAGATTTATTTGGGCCTAATGAAGGCTCCCTATAGTTTATCTTATTACTATTATGTAATTTATTCATTACTCTGGTTTGTAATAAGTTTGTAATAAACAGATTCTGGGGTGTATAGTAAAATTGGGAAGGGCCTTTATTTTCTTTGGGCAATTTAGTCTTTTTTTAAAATCTTGCCAACATGGTTTCATTTGTTATGCTAATCTTGTTTTACATCATCTTTGTTAAAAACATGTGAGTGCTATACCATGCTTGCATATTAGAAATCCTGCCTATAGGATTATATTGCATTAGAAATCCTGCCTATATGATTAAAATTGCATTAGAAATCCTGCCTATAGGTTGCATTAACTTGTCCAACAAACATATGTTAGAAATCATGCCTATAGGACCTCAATGTTTGATTTAATTATTTTTCTGGTAATATGTACAATTTTTGCTCAATAGATACCATGCCTATGGGGTTAAATTAATTCAATAATAGATACCATAACTATAGGACTGAAACTAGTTTCAAACCTAGAAATCATGACAATAGGACTTAAGTCAATACAGTAATTAGAAAGCATGCCTATAGGGTCAAAAAGGAAATACAAAGCTATGAAACATGTCTATAAATCTAAAATAATATCTACGTCTAGAAGTCATGTCCATAGTATAATAACCAGCACACTCGTAGATATCATGCCTATAGGATTATACTAATTGGTTCTGAATACAATCGCCACTTTCAATCACTTAGAAAACATGCCTATAGGTCTTAATAAAAATTCTGGATTCGAAACTGTGATTCCTTACAGCCTGAAAGCCCCAGATATTACTGAATAAAATCAGTAGGCAAACAATAGGTCTTGACATTCGCCTTAATGAAACTTCTTCTATAAATCACTGCTTACTTATTTCTCACATAGATATCATACCTATAAGACTTTAAATTAAGCTTGTCAATCAATTGTTTGCCTTTGTTGTTTATGTGTGGAGGTCAATATGAGCCCATATTTTCTTGCTATCTGAAAGTCCTAATTGTTTTTGCTTGTCGCCTAGACTTTTACATTTTTGAGCAACATAGGCTGGGTCTAGAACTATCCCAAATAGAGGTCCTAACACTTAAGTAACAACTTAAAGATAGTAATCGGATAGTAGGAGATGATAGTCCGTGCGCTACGTAATATGAGTGGCACCCCGACTTGAGGGAGCTACAAAGTATTGCACGCAGTGATCCTATAGGCTAAAAAAATTTAGGACCCCCCCAATTCCTATTTTAAAATAAATCGAGTATTTTATTTGTCCAAATTGCTTTCTTTTACTTAGACTAATTCGCTTAATGTAAGTTCGGTCGGGTGATAATAGGCTAGATTCACGTAGTTTAGCGTCTATTTATACTCCAACTTCATTATGCTTCACTGTCTTAGGAATGTTAAATGATGTTAAAATGGCTATAATTGTGGATTTTATGTTTCGCAGGAGAAAAGTGCGCTTATGAGGACCTAGGATGGTGTTTGGATCCAAATTGAAGGAGAAAGGTGCCTTGGAGTTTCTAGCGTGTGAAAAGAAGGAAGAAAATCGCTAAAGCAGACTACTAGTCCACTAGCGTGGCCACTAGCGCGGCCGCACTAGTCCAGGTGTTTGAGGCAGAATGAAGTCCCATTAGCTTGGCCTTAGCGCGCCCAGTAGCACGACCGCACTAGCCCAGCGATCAGAGGCAGTACACTTACCCATTAGCGCGGCTAGTAGCGCGGCCACGCTAGTCCAGTTCGCACACGTTATTTTCAGGGGTAAAATTGGAAGCTTGGGACAATTCCACTTAACCTATATAAGGTTCAACTCGCCCAAAAGAGAGGATTATCAAGGTTTAAAGTCTTGTTCAAGGAAAGCAAAGGCAAGAGGCAAGGAGGACAATTGGGCATCAAATCTCATCTTTCTTCCTTGTGTTTTTACCATTATTGATGAATTCTTCTATTGTTGTTTTTAGCACAATTATGAGTAGCTAACTTATTTAGTCTAAGGTTTTTGTGGAACCTGTTGAGGATGAATATCTTTTTATATTAATATAGTTCTTGGTTTTAATCTCTATTTGTTCAACTAAGTTCTTGTTGTAGTTGATTGAAGGGCCCTCAATTAGCTGTGCCTATTTAGTGTGTATCTACTCGGGAGAGAATACATATTTAGGTAGTTGTTGAACAACACCACTCCCAAAGTATATGAGGGATCCATAACCGAGGGTTTAAAGGTTGAATTAGGGATAACGATACCTTGGGTGCAATCTAAAGTGAGCTATAATAAAAGATAGCTAGTGTAACTCGGGAGAGTGCGTCTAGTAAATTGTCGTAATTAATCGGGAGAGATTTACGGTAACAAGAGTGCTCATGATTGATAGAGATAATTAGTCCAAGCTATATGAAATATACAAGAAGGGATTCCATCAACAGGGGAAACCATAACCTTAGATCTTTCTCGCATTTGTTTACAGCCCAGCAATAGTTATATTCTAGTTTAATTAATTTCATTCAGTTTTAGTTAGTGGAAACACCATCAATTAATATTCATAATCTTTGGGAAGTTGATCACGAAGAATCGAGTGAGTCTAACAACAATAATTGATAGGTTAATTCCCTGTGGATTCGGCTCTAGGCGAAATACTCAGATTATATTTGCAACGTCCGCTTAGTCTTTTTTGTAAGACATAGTTGGGCGTGATCACTGGGACCCACCGTTGTGGACCTCGAGGGGTGCCTAACACCTTCTCCTCGAGGTAATTTGAGCCCTTACCCGATCTCTGATGATGTAAACTGGTAATATGAGTTATCTGCACTAGGTGCCCTAACGCACCTTAATCCGTTAGGTGGTGACTCTCTCAATTCCAATTCCTTACCCTCTCAAAAGGAGTTGTCCAAAATGTCGAAACCCAATTTCGCGAGAAAAAAAGGACATCAACGACCGAGCCCAGTTGAGATTAGAGGTCTTCAAGTTTTTAGGATAGGGCCTCAGCTTTCTCTCTGGCCGCTCAAAGTTGGACCTCAGCCGAGGCCAGCTGCTCCCTGGAAGTCTCCTTTTCCGAAGCCAACCGGTCCAGTTTGCCCTTCCACTCTTCGGCCATGGCCTTGACCTCATCCATCTCGGCTCGAAGTTGGTCGATTCGATCAAGCTTCTTCTGGACCTGCGGGTTTTGACCGTTAGTCGCCTTGCATAACTCGTCGTCACTAACTTCAAAGATCTTTACCTTTTCCACCAGGGCGGCATGTTCTTTTTGAGTCGCGTCTAACTCAACCCGGAGATTCCTGACTTCTCCTTCATGTTGCTCGCTGAGAAGCTTATACATGTCTATTAGAGTCATCAAACACTAAATTCGAAGATAAAAGAGTGTGATAACACCTTACTCAGTTCATCGCCTGTTGTGCTTCGGTGAACAAGCATGATGCATCCACCTCGTTCATTTTTGCCTAGTCTTCTTCGGTTACCAGGCACCAAAGGTAGATAGCTACCCTGACAGGGCCAGAAAGAACCTGGGCATTCTTCGGGATGGTGATAACAACTGACCGCGTTCGGCCAGGATCCTTGCTCGGAGCGTAGAACTGGTTGATCAACCTCGGGCTCGAGTTCGGTCCACCGACCTCCGATGATGGACTTTTCCTCGATACCTCTAAGTCACCCGACCCGGAGAAGTCTTCCAGGGTGGTTAAGTCTACACTATCAAAGAAGCACCAATGGAGATCGTTTCCCCCTCGGCTGCCACCTATTTCTCTGAAACGGAAGGCTCGTGGGCCACAAAGAGATCGTCCTCCTCGGGGTCATCCCTGAGCCGAAAGAGTGAATCTGAGTCAATCACTCGAGAGATGGAGCTTTCCTTTGGCTTACGAGCCAACCTTCTCCTTGGTTTCCTTTTCTCTGAGCTCGGGGAACTCGGAGCCCTCCTCCTGTTCCTCTCTCTTGTTGTGGCTTCGAGCTAACCTGAAACAGAAGGATCAGCGGGAAGGTCCTCACCCCCTACTAGGGGCCTAAGCTCGATGGTCTTAGGCAAGCCTGCAAAATAGAAGAGAATCAATAAAGACATATCGTTGAAAAAGAAAGTCTAGTGCTACTTATTCGGAGAGACGAATCTTACAGTGAGAACGGTCCTTATAGCGGTTCTTCAAGTTCGCACCTCGAGGGCTCGACATAAGGCATCTACAAACAAATGCCTCTGATCCACTCCTTGAGCCGAGGAATGGCGTTTGGGACTCGAGCGAGGGTTGCACCACTACGAATACCAATGAGAAAAAGAAAGATAAGACATAAAGTCAACATTTAAAAGGAAGATATACTTACGTGCTATGTTCAACTTCTCGGGGAATGGCCTCCACCTGGCAAGGATCAAGTCTACGGTCCTCACCCGGACATAGGGTCCCTGCCAGCCCCGATCTCGGTCCTCGTCGCTACTTGAAAATGGGGCTTTGCTGGCCCGATGTACAAACTTTATCAGTCTCTCCTGGAAGATCGGGGATTTTACAAGCGTAGTAGATGATCGATGGTGAATGTACATGAGTCAATTTTGTTCACAAAGAATCGGAGGAGGATCACGATCCTCCACAGTGATCGATGGATTTGGCCGAGGCATACGTCGTACCTCCTGCAAAAGTCCAAGATTACCAGGTCCACCGGGCCCAATGTAAAGAGATAAATGTAAACAATCAGATATCCCTCATCATGGGTAGTGATGTCATCATTGGGATCGGGACTCAATAGATCCTTATCCGCCCAGTCACAGTCCTTTTGAACCGCAGGAAGAACGGCCTCAGTAATGGAGCAGATGCACCATGACACTGCCTCGCATCGACTTTGAACCGAAGAGGGCTTTTCGACCTTGAAGTCATCATTAACCGAACACACCCCAGGGATGAACATTTTCAAGGGGGCCTTGGCTATCGGTTCATCAGTGGCTGCGCCCGGAGCGGACCTCTCGAGGACGACCATATCAGGGGCGGTCTCCTCGACCTTAGTGGTCGGCTACAAAGAAGAAGGAACATTTTTATGGGGAAAGGTCTTGGAAGTCTTTTCCATTTTTTTATCTGGATAAAAATCTTTGAAGGTATGAAAGAGAAAGAGGAGATGAAGGGTGAGAACTTGCTAAGAAAATCAACCACACTGCTTAAGTGAGGGGTAAAAGAAAGGTTGCAATTTGAAGAAAATATTGAAGAATGAAGGAAGGCAGTGATATCTTGAAGGATCGAAGGTAGAATCTTGGTCAAAAGTAAAAAATGAACGAAGGAAGGGGTATTTATAGGGGCTTCGTGCCGGTTGGCATTCAGGAGCGGCATGTCAAAGGCTGACACGCGTTGGGGGTCATTATGACGTGACTGACGGGACGTTTCAGTTTATTTGTCGTTTTGTGTCACAACGTGTTGGAGAAGAGATCTAAGAACTCATGTCGTTCCTCGTCGTTTCCGAAAAAATGAGACGGCCTGGTTTCTAATACGGGACGTAATGACAAGGAGCTAGACTATCTGTATACGGGTGAAACCGGAACATGAGACGGCCTGGTTTCTGATAAAATAAATTGAGTAAGGGACGTGATGACAAGGAGCCGGAATCGAGGTAAGGGACTCATCGAGACAGGTTCCAGGGGTACGACGCCCGTCCTCGAGAATATCGGGGCCTTGACCCCGGTATCGGTCCAAATCTCAAAAGACTTCAGAGAGCATTATCAGGCGATCGAACATGATTAACAGGATGCCGTGATATTCGTGACCGGCCGGGTATTGCGGCGTGGATCTCGGCACGCATCGGCGCAAATCCGAGGATTAGTTAAATGAAAGATTTTTTTTTACCTTTTTATGGAATTGTACCTAGATTAGGACTCACCTACTATATAATGAGGGGTCTGATTATTCATTAAGGACATTGTAACAGGTATACCAAGACAATATATTATTATTTTTCTGTTATTCAAAGCTCTTACGTTTGTTGTTCATTATTAGAAGCCCGGGATCGAAGATGGATACCTTATTGAGGCTTCCCTCGAGTACAGAATCACCCCCTTTTCCTTTATTTTCAAGTGGTTTGATAATTTATTACATCTCTTATTTGTTTATCTAGCAATCTTTACCGTTTGTATTCAATAAATCCACGTATCCTTAAAACCACTTACAAATTTAATTATTATCCGTTTTTAAGGGTAAACAAATGCCTATTTGGTTTGGAGAAGTTTTAAAAAAATTCAAATCAAAATCAAAATCAAAATCGGGTCATATATTTGTTAACCCAAAAAAAAAGATCTTTTGGGAGTTAAACCAAAATGCCAAAATCACCAAAATAATCAAATGTATATCACAAAAAATAATACAAACTCCTCTCCATAGTTATTTTCTAGCAAAAAATTCACCCAAACTGTTTCAAACTTTTCCCAATTTTATTTTTGAAGTACCATGTTACAAAATTAGATCAGGAAGTTTTAACCAGATGTCTAAGATCCGATCATATACTCCAGTATGGAGAAATTACACGCAATAGTATCGAAAATATATAGATTGTCTTGATATCTTTAAGGATCATTTTATTGGAAAATAAGTTACTTCATGATTGATGTCACATGATTAGTTATTTTGGGATTAATTATCCCACCCTCCATAATGATAAAAAATACTACAATCCCAGGATAACTAATCCTGAAATTAGTTATACTATAATTCTATCCCAACCAAACATTGAATAAACTCATCTCAAATTTAATTCCAAAATTAATTATCCTTTGTTTCTGATACGAATAGAGCCCTTAAAGTCAACAATCAAAAGTATTGTGCATGAGGTAAGTGTAGAACAACACTTATTAAGCTTGAAATTATGCTCATGGAACAAACGAGATCAAAAAATCAAGAATGACACCAAAGTGTCTGATTTTTGCAAATCACCCCGCCAGCATATTGCAACCTTTAAAAATAAAATAATAGGACTATCCTCAATTTAGATTCGATTTCCTATTGGGTGGAGGCCCAAAGCAAAAGGTCATATGCCCATAGAAAAGTAGGATAAACCTTATTCAATCGAATGAATCAAGTCATCAACCTCTAGAATAAAATTTCTAAACAGAAAACCTTCGAATGAGGAATTGGGTGACGTGTATGGATTCTTTTAATGATAAACAAAATTGTAGGAAGCGCGTGGACCACGCCACATTAGAAAAGTAGGAACCAAACAAAGTTGCACCGTCCATGCCCACCACCAACTTCACCGCCGAAAATGGCGGGGACCCCTCCGGCGGACCCACTCTACTTTCACCTGTAAAATATTTGCCCGGACCGCTTATATAAAAATAGACAGTTCGATGCAATAAGCTTTCGATATATACGAAGATTGAGAAAAATCGAAACGCATTGGAATGTAACATGCACAACGATAACTCTGATCGTTTTACGTCAAGACTCTCCTTCACTTGAACTAGTATATCTGTATATGCACTATAGTAGTCGGCCTAAT
>MDKJ01205779.1:0-31708 GCA_005239525.1 Nicotiana knightiana | reverse complement strand
CTTGAATAGGCGAGTTGTACTTCGGGAGAAGGCTACGAGCAATATTAACCTCGTCAATCAATAAACCTGATTAGAAGATTTAGGTCGAAAACTCAACGTGATTGTTTAACAACCCATAACTCTAGAATATCAATTTACCTTGAATTCATCTTTAAGTTAGTTGTCTATTTAATCTTTTGATTTACTATTTTAGATTAATTCTAGTTAAATATTTGTTTGAGTTTAGTTTAGTGGATAGTTAATCACAAGTCCCTGTGGGTACGATATCTGGACTTAAAATCCTATATTACTTGTCGACCACGTACACTTGCGTGTGCATTGGGAAATCAATCAACACACGTTTCTAGGACCCAACTCTACTTTACCTGTTATTATCTCATCCAGTTTGTTAGATGTGCAGGCAAAACAGCTCTTACAGGTACTCATGGAGTGTAAGACTGCCATTGGATGGACCATGGCAGACATAAAGGGGATCAACCCGGCATACTGTATTCACAAAATCCTGCTAGAAGAGGGGCACAAACCTTCCAAGGAACACCAAAGGCGGCTGAATCCAAACATGAAGGAAGTGGTAAAGAAGGAAATTATAAAGTGGTTGGATGGGGGAATCATTTTCCCCATCTCTGACAGCAACTGGGTTAGCCCGGTGCAATGTGTTCCTAATAAGGGTGGCATGACAGTTGTAAAAAATGACAACAATGAGCTAATATCTACAAGAACCGTCACGGGCTGGAGAATTTGCATGGACTACAGAAAGTTGAATCTAGCCACTCGGAACGATCACTTCCCACTTCCCTTCACCGATCAAATGCTCGACAGACTGGCAGGGATGTCTCATTTTTGTTTTCTATATGGGTACTCGAGGTACAACCAAATTTCCATTGCCCCGGAAGACAGAGAAAAGACCTCATTCACATGTCCCTACGGGATTTTTGCCTTAAGAAGGATGCCCTTTGGCTTATGCAATGCACCTGCCACATTTCAAAGGTGCATGATGGACATATTCACTGACATGGTCGAGGATATAATGGAGGTGTTCATGGATGATTTCTCAGTGGTGGGAAATTCGTTCGATGAGTGCCTAACAAATCTGACCCGAGTGCTGAAGCGGTGTATTGAGACGAACCTTGTGCTTAATTGGGAGAAGTGCCATTTCGTGGTGCAAGAGGGGATAGTCTTGGGGCACTTGGTTTCAAGCAAAGGAATTGAAGTGGGTCATGCTAAAGTTGATGTTACAGCAAATCTCCCACCTCCCACAACGGTTAAATAAATAAGGAGCTTCCTTGGGCATGCCAGGTTCTACCAGTGTTTCATCAGAGACTTATCCAAAATCTCCAACCCCTTGTGTAAGTTGCTCGAAAAAGATAACCCTTTTGTGTTTTCTAATGATTGCAGGGTAGCTTTTGAGGAGATGAAAAAGAGGTTAGTCACGACACCAATCATTGTTGCCCCCGACTGGGAGCAACCATTCGAGCTTATATGTGATGCCAGTGACTACACAGTGGGAGCAGTGTTGGGACAACAGAAGGAAAAGACAATGCACCCAATTTACTACGCGAGTAGGACATTGAGTGGAGCTCAGTTGAACTACACTGTGACCGAAAAAGAGATGCTTGTAGTGGTGTTTGTCTTTGATAAGTTCAGATCATATCTTATTGGCTCTAAGGTAATTGTTTACATTGATCATGTTGCCCTCAGGTATTTGATTGAGAAGAAGGAATCCAAGCCGCGTCTGATTCGTTGGGTGCTGCTACTGCAATAATTCGATCTAGAGATCCGTGATCGTAAGGGCACAGATGATCAAGTCGCGGATCATCTGTCACGACTTGAAGAAGCTGAAAATGCAGTGGAAGCAGAGGATATTCTGGAAACCTTTCCAGACGAGCAACTACTCGCCACAAGCATGGAGGAAGTGCCATGGTATGCAGACATTGCAAACTACCTAGCAAGTGGTATAGAGCCCTATGAACTCTCATCTGCTCAAAAGAAAAAGTTTTATCATGATTGCCGCAATTATTATTGGGATGAACCTTACCTGTTTAGAATTTGTATTGACAATATGATATAGAGGTGTGTCCCCGAGATAGAGCAATTTTCTGTTTTGTAGGCATGTCATGCATCAGCATATGGAGGGCATTTTGGAGGAGTCAGAACAACGACTAAAATTCTAGAGGCCAGATTCTACTGGCCAACTGTGTTCAAGGATGCACACAAATAGGTGAAGGGCTGTGACAAATGTCAAAGGACGGGGAACATATCCCGTCGTCATGAGATGCCCATGAACTTGATTCAAGAGGTTGAGGTGTTTGATGTATGGGGGATTGACTTCATTGGTCCCTTTGTCAGTTCCTATGGCAATAAGTACATACTTGTTGCTGTAGACTATGTGTCCAAATGGGTGGAAGCTGCAGCACTCCCTACCAATGATGCACGAGTGGTGGTGGGGTTATTGAAGAAGAATATATTCACCCGCTTTGGAACCCCAAGGGCCATCATCAGTGACGGAGGCACCCATTTCTGCAATCATGCCTTCGAGAAGCTGTTAGCAAAGTACGATGTGCGCCACAAGGTGGCTACCCCATATCACCCTCAGACAATTGGACAGGTTGAGGTGTCAAATCGAGAAATAAAGAGTGTGCTGACGAAAACTGTAAACGCCACAAGAACTGATTGAGCGAAAAAGCTGGATGATGCACTTTGGGCCTACAGAACTACATTCAAAATGCCAATTAGTATGTCACCGTACAAGTTGGTGTTCAGGAAGGCCTGTCACCTACCGGTAGAACTGGAACATCGAGCTTTATAGGCACTGAAACAATTAAATATGGACCTTGATGCTGCGGGCACAATTCGAGTCACCGAACTCCATGGGCTAGATGAATTCAGGTATCTTTCCTTTGAAAGCACGAGGCTGTACAAGGAAAGAATGAAGAGGGTACACGACAAGAACATTGTGGATCGAAACTTCAAACCCGGAGATATGGTGCTGCTCTATAACTCAAGATTGATACTGTTTTCGGGTAAACTCAAGTCCCGATGGTCTGGACCATTTCGTATGGTCGAAGTGTTTCCCTCAGGTGCAGTAGAGATTGGTTATGAAAAAGATTCCCATACCTTCAGAGTTAATGGGCATAGATTGAAACCGTATGTGGGTATGGACGAGAACAAGGAAGTGTCTATGATGCATCTCACTGAACCTAAGAGGTCGAGCGAGCCTTAAATGCGCTCATTCTGCGTCGTGCTGCGACGTTAAATCAAGTGCTTCATGGGATGCAACCCATTGATTTGTTGTAATTGTCATGCCACGATATTAACTAAGGCGCTGGTTGGGAGGCAACCCAATGGGTAATGTTTATAGTGTAAGGGATGAGTAATTGAATTGTTGTAAGTACTAACATATGCAGGTGTGCACGGGCGAGGGTAGACTCAAGGAAAAAGTCAAAAAAAATTGAAGTGTTTTGAGGCCTGGGGTAGCGCGACCGCGTTAGTGATTGCGCTAATGGACCTATGTTCTGTCTCGTATCGACGCCATTAGAGCGGGCGCGCTAGTGACCGCGCTAATGGCCATATGTTCTGTCTCCACTAGTGCGGTCGCGCTATGGGCGCGCTACTGACCGCGCTAGTCCCGTCGCGCACCAGGTAAGTAATTTTTTTTTTTTAGTTATTCACATTTAGTTTTTCTACTTACCCAACCCTAACCCACCTCTCCCACATCTCCCACACCCACTTCTCCAAGAACCCTTCTTCTTCTCTCCTCTTCTTCTTCCAAGAACACTCTCACCACGCATACCCACGTACTCATATGCCCCAAGTCTCTTGCTCACTCCAACCATAACCCAATTCTCCACTTCTAACTCCTTACACACACATGTATATGTTTTTGTTGAGTACGCGGGTTGATGCAGTGGCTGCCCAACAGAGGACATCTGAAAAGAAGATTATGGGTTGGCTGCGTGCCCTGGGTCGTGCATGTCACCTGGACCCAGGAACAGTCTCCGACCAGGACTGAGCTTTTAGGGAAGTCCCCTTACCTCTCTTTGTTTATTTCTTTTTCCATGAGGACACGTCTTCATCTTAAGTGTGAAGTAGGGGAATTCTCCCTTGTATATGTACATACGTAGAAACTGATTGTTATTTGTTGCTTTTGTTGAGTTTGTTTGTCTTTTGTGATTTTTAGTAGTAGTAGTATAACTAATTAAGTCGTCTTGGCCCGACGACGAACCCTTTTCGACGGAGTTCTTGAGGGTCCAAGTCGACCATAATATATATATATATATAGTGGACTCTTCCTGACGACGGATTTCTTGGGCAGTTTTATTGAGGGAAGTTAGTCTAAAGAAAACACCAAAAAGATTTTTTTTAGGTAATGTAGCAATTCCCCCTTGGTTTTTCTTTTAACTGCGATTCTTTTCCAAGGGTTTTTCTTGAACCGGGTGTAGTAGTTTTTTTTATTATTTTGTTGTTTTAGTGGTTAGGTGTTTGTGGGCGATGAGCTGAAACAGGAAAAACATCCCTTAGTGTTGTTACACCCGAAAACCAAAGACCCTAGAATGTGACGCTTAGGCTCAGCTGTTGATTCATGTGGAGTGCCTTAAACTTGTATGTTGTAACTAACTTGAAAACTCGGTGAGAGTGTCTTGATAAACCAATCTGGAGTGAGTCATGTACTATATGTGTGTAAGGTGTATTGCATTGTATTCTATGCTCCACATTCGATGCCTAGAACTTGCCTTGTGTGTGTGCAAAGCGAAATAGTAGCTTCGTTCAGTTTTAGAAGTGATATAGGCATTTATTTGTTAAGCCAGATATAAAGTATACCCACCTAATTGTAATCTATCATGGTTAACCCCTTTGAGCTTATAAGCCTGTTTCTTTGGCAACCACATTACAAACCTTACCCAATTGTTTGAATGACCATCTGTTTGAACCCTTTACCTCTCATGAGCACTTGAATTGTTAGAGAACATGTAAAATTCAAAGTGTGGGGTGGTGGTTTGGTTTTTGAGTGGAATCAAAGAAACAGAAAGAAAGGTGCAAGGTTTTGGAAAAAAAAACAGAGAAAAAAGGACAATGAATAAATGCAGTCCTTGATAAGTGGTGAAGTGATATAATTGCACCTAAGTAAATTTGGGGATAATATAAAGAAAAGTGTGGTGGAATGTCTAGCCTGGCATAAATATAGTTTGAAAGCGAAAGTAAATATATTAAAAGTGCTTAGGAAGGTTAGTCACTATATCTAAATATATCCTACCCGTCCCTTAGCCTACATTACAACCAAATGAAGACCTAATTGATCTTAGACTGAATGGGCTCGATTAGTAGAGTATTACACTACGGGCAAGCCTATGGTGCAACTTTGTGGCATATGAATGTTCTTTCCGAGAGTGAGTGCATTCTTTCTATTTGAGTTCCTACTTGTTCTTAATATCATTCTTGTGGAAATACTCTCGTGTGTGAGGTAAGGGCACTTGATTCATGACAGAGAGGTAAGTCTTGACCTCTGTATAGAGTAAATTGAGGAAGTATGAACATTGCACGGCACATGAGAGTCGACTCTTGAGGCTTAGATGTTACATTGCTAGGTATAACTCTTGTAATATGTTCGTGGTGTGACACGTTAGGGAAATTCTTAGTGAAAGGACCTTTGTAGAGTAGGGTGGATTGCTCGAGGACTAGCAATGATTAAAGTGTGGGGTGTTGATAATATGCTAGATTCACGTAGTTTAGCGTCTATTTATACTCCAACTTCATTACGCTTCACTGTCTTAGGAATGTTAAATGATGTTAAAATGGCTCTAATTGTTGATTTTATGTTTCGCAGGAGCAAAGTGTGCTTATGAGGACCTAGGATGGTGTTTGGAGCCAAATTGAAGGAGAAAGGCCCCTTGGAGTTTGTAGCGTGTGAAAAGAAGGAAGAAAATCGCTAAGGCAAACTACTAGTCCACTAGCGCGGCCATAGTGCGTCCACTAGCGTGACCGCGCTAGTCCCAGATGTTTGAGGCAGAATGAAGGCCCTTTAGTGCGCCAAGTAGCGCGACCGCGCTAGCCCAGCAATCAGAGGCAGTACACTTGGCCATTAGCGCGGCCAGTAGCGCATTCACTAGCGCGGCCGCGCTAGTCCAGTTCGCACACGTTATTTTTCAGGGGTAAACTTGAAAGCTTGGGACAAATCCACTTAACCTATATAAGGTTCAACTCGTCCAAAAGAGAGGATTATAAGGGTTTAAAGTCTTGTTCAAGAAAAGCAAAAGGCAAGAGGCAAGGAGGATAATTGGGCATCAAATCTCATCTTTCTTCCTTGTGTTTCTACCATTATTGATGAATTCTTCTGCTGTTGTTTTTAGCATAATTATGAGTAGCTAAATTATTTAGTATAAGGTTTTGGTGGAACTTGTTGAGGATGAACATCTTGTTATATTAATATAGTTTGTTTGGTTTTAATCTCTATTTGTTCAACTAAGTTCTTGTTGTAGTTGATTGAAGGGCCCTCAATCAACTGTGCCTATTTAGTGTGTATCTACTCGGGAGAGAGTGCATATTTAGGTAGTTTTTTAACAACACCACTCCCAAAGTATATGAGGGATCCATAACCGAGGGTTTAAAGGTTGGATTAGGGATAACGATACCTTGGGTGCAATCTAAAGTGACCTATACTAAAAAATAGCTAGCGTAACTCGGGAGAGTGCGTCTAGTAAATTATCGTAATTACTTGGGAGAGATTCACGGTAACAAGAGTGTTCATGATTGATAGAGATAATTAGGCCAAACTATATGAAATATATAAGAAGGGATTCTATCAACAGGGGAAACCATAATCTTAGATCTTTCTCACATTTGTTTACAACCCAGCAATAGTTATATTCTAGTTTAATTAATTTCATTCAGTTTTAGTTAGGAGAAACACCAACAATTGATATTCATAATCTTTGGGAAGTTGAGTACGAAGAGTCAAGTGGGTCTAATAACTATAATTGATAGGTTAATTCTTTGTGGGATTCGACTCTGGGCGAAATACTCAGATTATATTTGCAACGTCCGCTTAGTCCTTTTTATAAGGCATAGTTGGGCGTAATCAGACCTCATTACTTCACTGTATCTCTTAGGGTCTTTTTCTATTAAATAGATTGACAATAATTCATCACTCAAAACATCAAGATCAATAATTTCAGTCAAGAAAGTAGTAATAAAGTCAGGATCAAAGCTAGCTTTAATTCTATGTCTCTTACTTCTTCTAAGTTTATTTTCATGCTCATTAGCAGTAACAGTAGAGAAGGCACAATATGAGAATTAACATACATATATGTAGAAGCATTATTAGGCACATCACTAGGCACATTATTTTTCAATGAAAAAACATGCTCAAAAAATTTTACATCTCTAGATTCACAAATAAAACTATCATTCAAAGACATAAATCTATACGCATCACTGTTTTGAGCATAACCAATGAAAATAACATCAAAAGTTTTGGGTCCAACAGCTACTTGTTTAAAATCAGGTAGACCAACCTTGGCCAAACATCCCCACACTTTCAAAAATTTCAAGTTAGGGGAAAACCCTTTCCATAACTCATACGGGGTTTTATCTAACTTCTTATGAGGGACTTTATTAAGAACATAGTATGCAGATAAAAAAACTATCCCCCACATATTATCAGATAAACCCGAACTCAAAAACATAGAATTCATCATTTCTTTAAGGGTTCTATTTTTCCGTTTGGCTACACCATTTTGTTGGGGAGTATAGGGAGCAATAGTCTCATGTATAATGCCATTTTTCTCACAAAAGGGTTCTAGAGTATTAGTACTATATTCACCACCCCTATCAGACCTAAGTCTCTTGATTTTTCTGTCTAATTGATTCTCTGCTTCTGCCTTGTATTTCAAAAATATGCTTTCAGCCTCATCTTTTGACTTAAGAAGATATACCTTAGTGTATCTAGAAAAGTCATATACAAAGGTGATGTAGTATTTCTTTCCACCTTTACTAACAGTGTTCTTGAAATCTGCTAATTCTGAATGTACTAGTTCAAGCAATTCTATTTTTCTACTAGTTACATTCTTAAAAGGCTTTTTGGTATGTTTTGCTTTTACACAAACATGACACTTAGAAAAATTATCAATATTAACTGCAGGAATTAATTTTATTTTTCTAAGTCTTTTAATAAAAGTAATATTAACATGACCTAGTCTACCATGCCACAAATCAATAGACTCAGCAATATAAGCAGAATTGAAAGTACTAGCATTATTAGTTATCTCTTGAGCGAAGTTCAGTACAAATAAACCCCCACTAAAGTAACCATTCCCAACAAAGTCTCCCCACGATAAATAACAACTTTATCAAATTCAAAAATAAGTTTAAGACTTGCTTTGTTGAGAAACGCACCAGAAACTAAGTTTCTACGAAGGGAGGGTACATACAGAACATTGTTCAAGCCTAAGGTTTTTCCAGAAGTTAACTTAAGGAGAATTTTTCCTTTACCTATAACTCCAGTTGTTGTGGAGTTACACATATAGACACACTCGCCATTAGCAGATTCCTCAAAGTCATGAAACAGCTCCTTGTTGGCGCAAATGTGCCTTGAAGCGCTTGTGTCCAGTATCCAGTCAGTTTTGTTAGCCACTATGTTCGCCTCAACAACCACAACAACAATGACATCACCACCTTCGATAAGGTTAGCTTAGACTGGAGCTTTTCCTCCATTCTTTGAGCTTTGTCCTTGTCTCTGGTTGCACTGAAAATCCTCGTGACCAATTTTGCCGCAGACATAGCAAAGTCCTTTCGACTTTTGAATATGGCCCTCCGGCTTATTGAAGTAATTGTGCTTCTTCACATGTCATTTCTTCTAGCCTTTCTTCTGTTTTCCTTTAAACCTATATTTCACAAAAGTACTAGAAAATTCCACAAGGTTAGCTTTAGAAGATTTAAGAGAGAGAGATTTCATCTTATCCTTAAGCCGTTCAGACTCCTCATCTTTGAGACGGTTTGCTTCCTCAGTCCTCATGTGACTGATCAGTTCTTGAAGAGTTACGTTTTTCTTCTTGTATTTCAGTTGATTCCTGTAATCACTCCAGGAAGGTGGAAACTTTTCAAGTAGAACATTAGCTTGAAGACTCTCACACATCTCCATGCCCTCGTTCAAAACATCAGCAGTCAAGGTCTCATACTCGTGAACCTGTTCCATGATTGCCTTACATCAACCATCTGAAACTTGATCCACTTTCCAACGACATACTACGCGTCATCAGCACCATATTTCTTCTCCAAGCTGTCCCATATAACTTTAGCAGATTTATAATTTATAAACAAATCAAATAGAGGGTTAGTCATATGGTTAAGCAGATGCCCTCTCACTGTTTTATTATCCTTTTCAAATTTCTTCTTAGCAACATCATCAACAACAATAATATTAGCAGCATTAGAACTATCACCAACAATATCAGCCGGAGGATCGTTAAACAAAACATAATTAACTTTTAATTGTTCAAAGAAAATCAAAAGTTTCTGGGACTAACGCTTATAATTATTTCCATCTAAAGGCGCAAGTTTTGACAGATCAGGAAGTGTTTTGTTCAAAGTGGTGGCCATTAGTCAATATTATATATATATAATCGCTTACAAATTGTAAAAAAAATGAGTAAATAATATTGACTAAGAACAAGAAGGAAAGAAGAACAACTTATCAAAAATACTGAGTCGTGGCAAGCGACTGCCTTGAAAGCGATTTCGGTCGACTAGGTGCAAATCGTTAAGGCCGGTCGCTCTCCAAGATTCCACAACACCTCCAAACACGTGCACTTGTGGCTGGAAGTTTAGAATTTGCACAAAAAAGTTGCCCAGAAAGGAAAGAAAATAAAGGTATTTTCTGTAGATGTTACATAAATTAGAAATGTTGTAGGAAGTAATGATTAGCAAGATGAATTCTTGATTAAGAATTGAGTGAATATGATGGCTAATCCACAACCTATTTATAGGCAATTGGGGAGGTTGCATGTATGATAAGTGTAGACAGTCTTTTGACTTAGTCTACTTGGCTCCAATATTAACAAGTGTACCTTGTCACATGGTAGATTTGCATAGTCACTTGTCAAATCCCTTCAACACTTGTACTTTAAGGCTTCATGCAAGAAGCCACTTGAAAATAAAAAGGACTATAAAATAAAAAGACACATGGCTATTGATTGTAAATGAATTTTCAGAAAGAAATTTTTGACTTAGTGTTATAAATAATACCAACACATTATTGATCAGGAAATTAAGAAGGCCAAGAATGTTTTTTCTCAGTACCAAAAAAAAGAAGGTGGTAAAATAACCATAATGATTACTTTTTTCTGACGTCCATTAAGGTTTATCATAATCAAGAGCGAATGGCCTAACTATTGAAAATAATCAGCCTTCACACCTACTTTAATCAGGTTTAACTGAAAATTAAGTAAAGATCTTAAAGTATGATGATTGGAACCTACCCTTAATTATCAGAATTGCAGTCCGTTTCATTTATCTAGATTCTAGAGTATCATTTCAGAGTAGGAAATGGAGAATGAAGAAGCATTCGGTAGGGAGCTTTACTTGTTTGTTGTGAATTCGGATTAATTCAGCCACTAAATTTTGCGATAATGAATGATTAAACCAGAGCACGTTATATGCGCTAGGTCCCTTGTTGTGGGTGGATTATTGAACGAGCATCTCAAAGTGATGGAATGAATGGTATGTCAAATTTGACAGGAGCTTCCAAATTTCTGGTGAAAACTATATTTCACTAGCTTAAAAAAACTTACACCAATTACCAGTAGTAATTAATCAACGCAAATGTCCAAATATTTGCTGGTAAACAACAGTAAGCCAATTGATATTAGTACCCAAACCCATCACTTAAAAATATCTATAATGAGCTAAGATTTTAATCTCATAAATTTAATAGGATACAAAAACATGGATCATGTTGGAGGGTTTATGTTTCTTTTTCCAGAAACCAAGTTATGGGGCAAATTTGGCTATCGAATAGGTGTATTACCATTCATTCAGGAAGCTACCTGAGATCTGTTTTCAAGCTTAAGCCACCCCAGACCCAGAGGTGACCATAGTCACAGATTGTAGCATTAATTAATTAGTAGAAACAAGTTCAACACAATTTGTACTTCTCTACAGCAGAAGAAGTAATACCCTTTGTACAAGCATTTTTCACAAGGCTTTTGACCAACAGAAGAATAGTTAAGCTCTCTATAAGATAATAACCATAAGTTGCAAATGATGAAAAAGCCTTAAATGTGCAGCAAGTTTAGGAACAATACTCATGTATTGCATTCATACATGATGTTTACTGTACATGGCACGGGAAAGAAGCTATGGAAAATTTTGAAGGATACTTTAAACAAGTTCAAGCAATGAATTAGAACTGACCTGTTTGATTATTCTGTAAACTAGAGAACAACCTCTCCCATGCCATGAATTCTGTTTACAATGTGAGCCATCAAGGAACAAGTTGAAAACACAATTGGATGGAAGCAAATAAACAACATCATTCATGACTCATGAGACAACCGTTTCAACCTCTCTCAGCCTCGTTATCTTTGTTTTATAGTAACAGATATTACATGAGATCTCCAAGAATGTGATTAAGGAAGACACAAATAAGGTTTATAATCCTGAAGGGGAGCCTTGGAGCAATGGTAAAGTTGTCTCCGTGTGACCTATAGGTCACGTGTTCGAGCCGTGAAAGCAGCCATGAATACTTGCATTAGGTTAGGCTGTCTACATCACACCCCTTTGAGTGCGCCCTTCTTTGGACCCTGCGTAAATGCAGGATGCCTTGTGCACCGGCTGCCCATTCAGGAAAGTACCCATTTTTAACACAGCCCAATCTATCCTTTAACAGTAAGGAGTCAAGAGACCTTTTTTTAATTGTTAAAAGTAAGTAGTCAGAGATTGCAGCATTCTAATTCTCTAAAAACAAGTTTAGTGGAAGATTGACCATCAACAACTTATACATTCCCATGAATCCTGTGTTTATATATCGAGATCATCGATTAAAACTATCACAAATGGCATGCAGTGAACAAGTAGAAAAACAACTTAGATTTGAACGGAGAAACGGCAACATTATCTATGGGACAACTGTTTCAACTTCTCAGAGTCTCCATATCTCCAGTTTATACCAGATAATTACATGAGATCTGAAAGCAACATGATTAAGAAGATATAGCTAAGGCCTTTTTTTTTTTTTTTTTTTTTTTTTTTTTTTTTTTTTTTTTTTGAGAAATACAAGACATAGCTAAGGCTTACCATTCAAGCAAGTACCCACTTTACAAACATAAGGCAATCTACTTTTACAATTCATAGTCATAGATGCAGCAGTCTAAATCCTAAAAGCGCGTTTAGTAGAATTTATACAACAAAACAAGTAATCTGTTTCTTCCGAGCAAACTTGAGAATAATTTTGACCATCAAAAAGAATAATAATCGTGGAAAACATATTAGCACAAACTACATAAAATGAAGCAAGTTTCAGATAGTTCAGGTAGTTATAAGAACGTCATTCAATTATTGTATTCATAAGATCAGTTTATTGTACATGGTATAGTAAGCCCTGTATGGCAGGGAGAGAAATCTATGAATATGTAGCGAGCCACTTTAACAATTACAAACAAATAAAAAGAATTTAGTCTTTACCAACTGTCATAATCCTCGTAACTCTCAATAACTAACACTTCTCCATGAATCCGTGATCACTATTGTATGCAATCTTCAACAGCTATGGCAATCTCTTGCTATTCTACATGGACTGGTAAAGCTCAAATGATTTTTTCAATGGAAGTATATTTCAGGACTTTCCTTCTACAAAATGACAGTTCTGACTTATCCTCACTTGGATCGATAATGCAAGAGCTCTTTCCACTGTATGAAAAAGAAGAAACCTCAATCACCCTGGCTACTGATACTATAAATATTTCCACACACTCCAACAATGCTAACTATAATGGCCAATATCAACATGAACCAAGACACAATCCTTTCCCTCACACTCAAACCACTCCCTTCTTTGCTCAGCCTTAGAGCAATGAGAGATGGAAACGTAAAGCCTAAAGAGACTGCAGTTGTGGCCCCTGTAAATTTGAAAGCTGTCCAGATGTTAGGAATCATAGTCGATCCAAAATATAAGAGTGCCAAGAGAACAGCAGTCAAAGCCAGACACCTCTTCCTACTTTCTGTGAGTGGTGCTAATCCTCCAAACAACAAAGCATCCACTGTCTGCCTCAGGGAGAAATGAATAACAGGGAAAACGAGAATCAGATGGAAAACATAGCCAACACGCACAATGTAGTTCAATGCTGTGCTGAAACGAATTCCAAGGTCCTTGTCGAAATTGGTGAGTATATCAGATTCAGTATCTTTTCCAAAAAGTAAATAGCCAGCAATTGCCGTAGAAGCATACACCAACACACAAATAACAGCAGTAATTCGGCTCACACGGTTCATCTTCTGAGGTGAACGGCCTTCAAGCTCATTATAAATGGGCTGAACATTAAAGTGACAAACATATGCATTTGACATTATAGGGATCACCACAAGCAGGTCTAGGATTGCCTTCTTAGACCCGAAATCAGGGGTCATCCTTGGAGCTTCAATTTTCCCCTCAACAAGCTTAATAAATGCTATAGTGAAAGCAACCACAACAAAGACAACTGCTAGAGCTACAGAAGCAGCTGAAGACGTACTCAATGAATCGATCTTGTCCATCGCGCAAAGGGGTGCAAGAAAAATCACCAATATGATCAAAATCACTAACTTCCTATGATCCCACACTCCATGACCTAACCATTGATCAAAAACCCCAATATGCCGAATTGAACCGGACAAAACATCCCCAATTATAATCAAGTATACAACCAAAACACCAGCATTATTCACAATGATGCAAATCTCAGACAAGATCTTAGCTGTTTTACCCAATGCAGCCTGAACAACCTCTCCATAAGAAGAAGCCTTACATTGAACCGAGAACCGGACTAGCAATTCAACACTAATCTCAGACAAAATACCCATCAAGAATATTAAAACTACCCCAAGAACTAAACCCAAAACTTTCATAGTAGCAGGTAAAGCCATAATCCCAGCACCAATAATAGTAGTTGTGAGATTAAATACTGCCCCATATACACCAGAACCAGATTTATTTTCACCAAAAATAAGGGGTAAATTATCAAAATCAATATCATCAGCATCGAGATCATCCGGGGAGTTTGGTTTTAAATGTCCATTTTCAGTAAAGTTGTCATCTTTCACTTGTAATTCAACAAAAGAATCCTTGGTAATAGCCGAATAATTACTATCCATTACTATAAATGCTATTTGCTATTCAAAATTTAAATGCATCTACACGACATATATATATGTATATGTATGTAGGTAGCAAAGGCAAGAAGAACTTACGTAAGAATCAGTGAAAACGAGAAAGTGGGATTTGGATTTAATAACTGAGAGATTCAACTTTGTGTTTGCAATGAGATCTGAGGAAGAAGAAAACCCTAGATCGTCCAAGTCAAAGTTCAAGAGGTTTACTTTGTAACTCGAAAATGGTCAATGGAAATGTTCAGATTTAAGAACTTCAGATAGATGAAAGAAAGAAGAATTTTCCTATCTTTTCTTTTTTTTCTTTTTGGGTAAAAGTTTCCTATTGGTTGCTTCAACATGAAATTTTGCAATTGTATTTGAAACTCGGAGAAGAGAGATCCTGTGTGGTGGCGAGCAGGAAGTCTCTCTGTAGCCTCACTATTCTTGGAGAAAATAATTTGCCACATCCGATGTTTACAACAAAATATGTATTATTATCAGTAAGTTTATCATGAAAACTGGCCAAAAGGGGAAAAAAAAGTTAGTTTCTCATGAATTCATAATTAGTGATAAAATTAAGGTGAAAATTTATATTAATTGGTTTTGATTAACTGACAATGATTTATATGAAAAAAGAGTCGGTGTACATGTTGAATGGTGGGTGAAGCATTTTACTTTTAACACACGTTTAACTTTTTTCTTTTTCACTGCTATTTATAATCGTGTGTGTGTTGCAAGTTAATAATGACACATGATGGTTTAAATATTTATTTATATGAAGAATAATAAATTTGATTAATGAGAGAAATTTTATATATGATACTATAACAATCATCTAAATGCTGAAAAATATTGTTACATTAGCATAATATGTGAATTCAAAATAAAAAGATATCATCAGAACTTACATAACAATCAATTTTAGTCATATTAAGTAGATAATTGTATAATGTAGTTTAAAAGTATCTAATGCGATGATATCTTACTGAATACTTCTCTATAGACGGTGTTCTTTTATATATGTTTCCTTCTAATGCTTTGGTTACTCTGCCATAACCAGAACTCTTGTAGTCAATATTGATATCTCTTTTGAAGTGCAACATATAGTTATTCGTGTAAGAAAATATTATGGTAAATATAGTTCAATATTTAGGATGTGTCCTTGTGCTTTATTTATTTTAACTACAAAATATAAACATACTGAAAATTATTTTCTCACAAATTTAAAAGGATATTCTTTAATTCCGGAAGACGAAAGTTAAATTCGGGAATAAACACATACTTAGAAGCATATTGACCAGTATCATAAGTTCTGCATGTATGACGTTATTATCAAAACTTCTATATATCATATGTGTATTGTTACATAAGCTATTCAACGGATCTAAGTTTTCAGTAGCATGACATACATATTTTTTTTCAAGTTAACCTATATGCAATGGAAGATCAATTTTAACTTAGTCTATATATATATATGGTGACACTAACATACATAAGAAATAATGAACTTGAGAACAAACATGTATGATATAAGGCCATTTGGTATTAAATATAAGGTCATTTGATATTAAAGTATTTAAGTATTCTTCTTAGTAGTTATTGTTGATATCATCTTCTACTGAGTCAAAACTGAAAAATATTTTATTTTTACCATAAAACTTAGCAATCAACCTTTTATTTAGTTGATAAACATATTCATTTCTACTAGCTAACATAGCTCTTTAATTTCTACGTAATTTGCACAAATTGCGTTTTATCCTAATGATGAAAATAGTTTTCTTGTTAAATGCACTACTAAACTATTGGGATTGACAACCAAGTATTCTAGAATAATCAAACCATCATTTATTGGATGCTCTTCTTCGTTTCCGACACGAAACTAGAAGTTACTGAATGTTGGATCTGTTCTTACTTTTATATTTCTTGTCATTTAAATATTTTTCATTTGAGGCCATGAGCATAATTTTGGCAAGCTAACTTTTACAGTTTCTGCTTTGGACAATTTTGGAACTACTGATCGTACTTGACAGAAATCACCTCCCAAACTATTACTTTCCCACCAAACGGTTCATCGATATCCAATATATCTCTAAAACTCTAGGCGACTATTTCGATAGTTTGACGCTTAGCCAAAATCGCTTTATCCCATATTATCACTTTTGCTTTCTTTATAAATTTAGCACTATTTCTCTGATTTGATATATTTGTGATGGTTATTTCAGTTATTTGAAGAGGTATATCAAATCTAAAGTGAGTTGTACGACCTCATTATAAAATCGTTGCTGAAACGCCACTTGTTCTTATTGCTAACAATAATACCTCTTGATGTGATATTTGCAAGTACTGCATGACATAGGAATATTATTACGATTCCGCCGGAGGCATCTACAAAGGATAATCTCGTTGTACCAGAGTCGATTTTTTATAAAATAGTCTTGAAAGTTTATTCTTGTTCAAGATTTAGCTTTAATTGTGCTTCTTCAAACACTTGTATGGCCTTAAGATTTATTTAATTTAAAAAATAATTTTACTCATATGATGAATTTAAAAAATAATAATTGAATTCTCTTACTAAATATAATTGAAAGATTTAATTATTTGCTTTTAACATAAAGTATAATTTATTTTCTGTTGTTTTAGATTCTTAATTTTAGTCCATCTCATGTTTGAATTTAACCGTGATTATAACTTATCCACTATAAATTTTTATTTGTAAAGAGTAAAATGATCGATAACATTCCAATTTTAGATATTTATGTTTGCAAAATCATTAGTGGTATTACGTTTTTATTTCTTTTCTCACACATTTATATTCTTAAAAAAAATTAGTTGTTCTTTAATAATTTGGTATATTTTTTTATATTACACGAAAAATTAATAATTAAAAATTATTTAAGCAGGAAAGCAGTTCAAATATAATATAATAATATATTATCATGAATTTGTTTTTCTCAATTTCAACGCTTTATGCAGTCCGTTTATGTTATCTGGTATTAAATATTATAGAGTGGTAATTAATTACCAATATAAAGGATCCTTATGAAATTGATTTCATTAAGTCTTCCTGCGTATTTATAATAATAATTTAATAGATAATATTATATTAATTTTAAAATCTTAAATATTAAAAGAATCAACATAGAAGTTATTATAGTCCAAAAAAATAAATTATTACAACTATGTCTTTTCCCTATGAGTTCTTTTGTTTAATATTTTTGAGCTATTTTGGTCTATCAATATTATATTCGTGCTTTTATAATAATATAGACTCTCCTGTTTTTAAATGGATTTGGACAATAATACGTTTTCAAATTAAACTAGTAATAGAAATTTTTTAAGAAATATATCCTAAATGTAATAAGATTACAAGGCTAATATATATTCTCAAAAATAATTATACTAATAGGATTCCTAAATGTAATCATATAGGATTACAAGGTCAATGTCTAGAATTCCGATTATGTCCTTTTATTATGAGTTATTATGCTTAATATTAAAGGATTTTTGTAATTCAATATTTTATTCATGCTTTTCTAATATATAAATAGGTAGATATAGATAAATAGATAGATAGATAAGCCGAGAGAGGATAAAAATTCAAACACAAGTTATCCACAACTAATATGTTAAATTTTAAGATTTATTAATCACTTTGCTTGAGTTTTCAAAGTTCAATCAATTGGATCATACTTGTTTATGTCACGACCTAAATTTTTCACCGTCGGGACCGTGATGGAGCCTAATATTGAACCCGCTAGGCAAGCCAACGTTACTGATTAATTACCTTATTCCTTTATCTTTAACAGTTTATCAGACTTTACAATAAAATCACAAAATTTAAAATATGAGATAACATGATTCAACAGTGTGATGTAATACTAATACGAAATCCAGAACCAAAGTACTCCAAGAACAAGTGTCACAATTTCACAGACTATCTATGAATACTACAAATAGGAGTCTGAACAAAATATAAGTATACATCTGTATCAGAAGTAAATAAGAACAGAATAAAAATGAAATAGGAGGGGACGCCAAGGCCTGCGGACGTCTGCAGAACTACCTCGGAATCTCCGCTGGACTAAGGCAGCAACCCTGATCTAAGGTCCGAAGGGTCCAGTACCGGGATCTTCACAAAAGTGGAGAGTGTAGTATCAGTATAACCGACCCCATGTACTGAGTAAATGTCGAGCCTAACCTCGGTGAAGTAATGACGAGGCTAGGACACGACAACCAAATAAACCTGTGCAGTTTAATCGTATACGAAACAAACAATAATAATGACAAGGAATAAGCAACTAGATACCAAATAAGGAAGGGGAAAACATGCTGAGGGGAGAGAGTGTCCATTAATGGGAATAACAGGGTAGAGCAACAAATCAAATATCAACTTAAACTATAGAAATAGTAACACAAAGAAAACAAGTGCACGACGTCAACCTTCGTGCTTTTACTCTCATCCTCACCAAACAATAAATAGATTGTACGGCATCACCCTTCGTACTTTTACTCTCATCCTCACTATAATTCAATAGAAATGGCACGGCATCACCCTTCGTGCTTTTAGATTCATAATATGGCACGACATCACCCTTCGTGGTTTTACGCTCATCCTCACAATATCATACACGACATAACCCTTCATGCTTTACCGCTCATCCTCACCGTAAATCAAATAAAACGGCACGACATCACCCTTCGTGCTTTTAAATTCATAATATGGCACGACATCACCCTTCGTGCTATTATGCTCATCCTCACAATATCATACACGGTATCAACCTTCGTGCTTTAACGCTCATCCTCACCATAAATCAAATAAAATGGCACGACATCACCCTTCGTGCTTTAACACTCTTCCTCACCCAAACAAATCAACAACAACAATCTGGCAAGGAAAATCAACAGTACAATAATAATAAAAGTCATAACGTTTCGGAAAAGGGGCCAACAGTAGAATCAATATCATTCCGGCAAGGGAAACAGATATAACCAATCTCACTTAGTTACTTAACTTCACGTAATAATTCTTAACTTGAACCAATACTCAACAATGATCAATACCGAAGAAATACCACTAACATGGATAATTATCAAATTAAACTCAAGTAATGTTTGATAAAAATCACATAAATCACAATATTCGACTCACGGGCATGCTTGAATCCAACGTGTAGATACTCGTCACCACACCTATACGTTGCACATTACACTAACACGTAGCAAATAAGACACCATACATATTCCCTCAAGCTAAGGTTAAGCCAAACACTTACCTTGAATTCCACGACCAAACTCAAGCCTCAATTACCGCTTTCCCTTTAGAATTCGCCTCCAATTCAATTGTATCTATGATTTGGTGATGAAATCCCTCTTCAAAAATCTCCCAAGGTCGGATTCTATAGAAGAAGATATGAAAATATGGTCTTTTCCCGTTTTTGCTACTGTTTTAAAAGTCTGGACAGAACTTCTACGCGTTCGCATGAGGTCTATCGCGTTTGCATAGGGTATTGACCCCCATCCCCCAGTTCCCCACCTAAGGCAGTGCGTCCACGCTTGACCAACCACGTTCGCATAGAGCAGCCCTTGCCAAGCTATGCGTTCGCGATCAATTCTATGCGTTCGCATAGAGTAAACCCAGCCCCTTCCCCGTTATTCTTCGCGTTCGCGTGGGTGACCATGCATTTGCATAGAAAAAAAATGCGCACACCAGATACAACAAACTCACACCAGATTTTCTAAGTCCGAAACACTCCGACGCCTATCCGAAACTCTCCCGAGCCCTCGGGGATCCAAACGAAACATGCACACCACCCTAAAAACATCCGACAGACTTACTCGTGCGATCAAATCGTCAAAATAACATCTTAAACGAAGAATTTAGCATTAAAATCAAAGAAAAATCTCAAGAACTTTCAAAGTTTCAAATTTCACAACTACGGTTCCGAATCACGTCATATGACCTCCGTTTGTTACCAAATTTTACAAGCATCACTCAAATACTACATTAAACCTGTACCGAGCTTCGGAACCAAAATACAGGCCCGATACCATCAATTTCAAATATAGCCAAATTTTTAAAAACTCTTATAATTTCAGTAAAATAATTTCTTTCAAAAATTTATTTCTCGGGCTTGGGACCTCAGAATTCAATTTCGGGCATACGCCCAAGTCCCATATTTCCTTATGGACCCTCCGAGACTGTCGAATCAATGGTCTGGATCTGTTTATCCAAAATATTGACCGAAGTCAACTTAAATTTAATTTTTAAGGCAAAATTAGCATTTTTCTCAGCTTTTCATATAAAAGCTTTCTGGATATACGTCCGGATTGAGCACGCAAAATGAGGTGAGATAAAAGAAGATTTTCAAGGCCTCGGAACACAATTTTGACTTCTAAACTAGGAGATGACCTTTTGGGTCATCACATTCTCCACCTCTAAAACAAATATTCGTCCTCAAACGAACATAGGAAAAACACCTGAATCGGGGAAAAGATGGGGATATCGGCTCCTAATACCGGACTCGGACTCCCAGGTAGCTGTCTCAGCAGGCTGACCTCTCCACTAAACACGAACCGAAGGATAACTCTTCGATCTCAATTGACGAACCTGCCGGTCTAATATGGCTACCGACTCCTCCTCATAGGTTAAATCCTTGTCCAACTGGACACTGCTGAAGTCTAACACATGGTCCGGATCGTCGTGATACTTCGAAGCATAGACACATGAAACACTGGATGTGTAACTGATAAATTCGGTGGCAACGCAAGTATGTAAGCTACCTCTCCCACTCTATCAAGGATCTCAAACGGGACAATGTACCTAGGGCTTAGATCCCTTCTTCCCAAATCTCATCACGCCCTTCATGGGATACAACCGAAGCAACACCCGCTCTCTAACCATGAATGCCACATCACAAACTCGGTGGTCGGCATAACTCTTCTTCCTAGACTAAGTTGTACGAAGTCTATCCTGAATGATCTTAACCTTATCCAAGGCATCCTGCACTAAGTATGTACCTAACAACCGAGCCTCTCCTGGATCAAACCACCCAACCGGCGACCGACACCGCCTAACATATAATGCCTCATAGGGAGCCATCTGAATGCTCGACTGATAGCTGTTGTTGTAGGAAAACTAAGCTAATGGAAAGAACTGATCCCAAGAACCTCCAAAGTCAATGACACAGGCTTGTAACATATCCTCCAAAATCTGAATAGTACGCTCGGGCTGTCCGTCCGTCTGAGGATGAAATGTTGTGCTCAACTCAACCCTCGTGCCCAACTCACGCTGAACTGCCCTCCAGAAATGCGAGGTAAACTGCGAACCTCGGTCAGAAATAATAGACACAGGCACAACATGAAGACGAACAATCTCCCTAATGTAGATCTCTGCCAATCTCCCCGAAGAATATGAAACTGCCACAGGAATGAAATGCGCTGACTTGCTTAGCCTATCCACAATAACCCATACCGCATCAAACTTCCTCTGAGTCCGTGGGAGCCCAACAACGAAATCCATGATGATACGCTCCCACTTCTACTCAGGAATCTCAATCTGCTGAAGCAATCCACCAGGCCTCTGATGCTCGTACTTTACCTGCTGAAAATTCAAGCACCGAGCTACATATGCCACAATATCCTTCTTCATCCTCCTCCACCAATAATGCTGCTGCAAATCCTGTTACATCTTTGCGGCGCCCGGATGATGGAGTACCGGGAACTATGGGCCTCCTCTAATATCAACTCACGAAGTCCATCCATATTGGGCACAAAAATACGTCCCTACATCCGTAAAACCCTATCGTCACCAACTGTAACCTTCTTGGCACCACCATGCCGCACCGTGTCCCTAAGGACACACAAATTAGGATCATCATGTTGCCGATCTCGAATACGATCAAATAATGAAGAACGAGCAATTGTATAAGCTAAAACATGATCGGGCTCAGAAACATCCAATCTCATGAACTGATTGGCTAAAGCCTGAACATCCAAAGCAAGCGGTCTCTCCCCGACCGGAATATATGCAAGAGTTCTTATACTGGCTGACTTCCTACTCAAAGCATCGGCCACCATATTGGCCTTCCCCGGATGATATAAGATGGTGATGTCATAGTCTGTCAACAGCTCCAACCATCTCCTTTTGCCTCAAATTCAACTCCTTCTGGTTGAACAAATATTTCAAACTCTTATGATCCGTGAACACCTCACATGACACGCCATACAGATAATGCCTCCAAATCTTTAGCGCGTGGGCAATGGCTTCTAACTCCAAATCATGAACTGGATAATTCTTTTCGTGGATCTTCAACTGACGCGAAGCATATGCAATAACCTTGCCATCCTGCATCAACACTGCACCGAGTCCAACCCGAGATGCATCACAATACACAGTATATGGCCCTGATCCTGTGAGTAAAACCAACACCGCTGTAGTCAAGGCTGTCTTGAGATTCTGGAAGATCACCTCACACTCCTCTGACCACCTGAACTGGGCACCCTTTTGAATTCAACCTGGTCATCGGGGATGCAATAGACGAAAACCCCTCCACAAATCGACGGTAATAGCCCGCCAAACCCAAGAAACTCCGGATCTCTGTAGCTGATATAGGTCTAGGCCAATCCTTGATCGCTGAAATCTTCTTAGGATCCACCTGAATACCCTCCGATGATACAAAATGACCCAGGAATGCAACTGAACTCAACCAAAACTCACATTGCGAGAACTTAGCATATAACTGACTGTCCTTCAGAGTCTGGAGAACGACTCGAAGGTGCTGCTCATGCTCCTCCCAGCTGCGGGAATAAATCAGAATATCATCAATGAAGACAATCATGAAGAAATCCAAATAAGGCCTGAACACTAGGTTCATCAAGTCCATGAAAGCTGCTGGGGAATTTTTCAACCCGAATGACATCACTAGGTAAACATAATGCCCATACCGAGTGAAGTTGTCTTAGGGACATCGGATGCCCTAATCCTCAACTGATGGTAGCCAGATCTCAAATCAATCTTTGAAACTACCTTGGCACCCTGAAGCTGATCGAACAAATCACCAATCCTCGGCAACGGATACTTATTCTTGATGGTAACCTTGTTCAACTGCCGATAATCTATGCACATCCTCATCGACCCATCCTTCTTCTTAACAAACAACACCGCCGCACCCCAAGGCGAGATACTAGGCCTAATAAAGCCTTTATCAAGCAAGTCATGCAACTGTTCTTTCATGTCCTTCAACTCTGGTGAGGCCATACGATATGGTAGGATAGAAATGGGCTGAGTGTCTAGAGCCAAATCAATGCAAAAGTCAATATCCTTGTCGAGTGGCATACCCGGCAGGTCTGCAGGAAACACCTTTGGAAACTCACGGACAATGGGCACAGACTCCATAGAAGGAACCTTGACACTAACAAACATAGGCAAAATAGGCCAAACATACCTTCTCGACCATATGCCGAGCCTTTATATATGAGAGAACCCTACTGGAAGAATGACCAGGAGTCCCTCTCCACTCCAGTCGAGGCAACCCCGGCAATGCTAAGGTCATGGTCTTGGCATGACAGTCCAGTATGGCATGATAAGGCGACAACCAATCCATCCCCAAAATAACATCAAAATCTACCATGTCAAGGAGTAGAAGATCTACACTAGTCTCAAGACCACCAATAACCACTACACATGAATGGTAGACATGATATACCACAATAGAATCACCCATCGGTGTAGACACATATACAGAAGTACTCAGAGAATCACGAGACATAACCAAATAAGGAGCAAAATAAGATGACAAATAGGAATATGTGGACCCTGGATCAAATAAAAATGAAGCATCCCTACTGCAAACTGAAACCATACTTGTGATAACCGCATCAGAGGCCTCAACCTAAGGTCTGGCTAGAATAACATAACATCGGGGCTGGGCCCCACCAATCTGAACTACATCCCTGGGACGGCCTCCTGCTGGTTTACCTCTACCTCTAGTAGCCTGGCCTCCACCTCTAACTGTCTAACCTCCAACTCTAACACCTCGATCCCCAACTTTGGCTAGCTGAGTGGGTGGTGGAACACCTGGTGCGGGAACCATGGCACGAGAACCCTGGTGCTGAGAACTGCTCGAGGCTCGAGGGAAAAATCTAGCAATGTGCCCCGGACCACCACAAGTATAACAAAATCTCGGCTGTTGAGACTGCTGGCCTTGAAACTGACCCTGACGACCTGAGTAACCACCCTGAAAACTCTGGAGCGGCGGTACACTGATAGGAGCTGCTGGTGCACTGTAGAACAACTGATCAAAATACTGCATGTAGGAACCACGACCACTTGGAGCACTGCGATAAAATTGAAGTGCTGACTGAAACGACCTAGGAGGATGGCCCTACCAAAAGAATCCCTACCTCCAGATGAGACACTACTGAACCTGCCAAAATGATGGGGCCTCTTTTCAGACCCCTGACCACTCCCCTGTGATAGAACCATCTTGACTCGTCTGGCCCCATTAGCTGCATCCTGAAAGGAAATATCACTCCCTGTCTCTCTAGCCATCTGCAATCTTATTGGCTGAGCTAGTTCCTCAATAAACCTCCTCACCCTCTCTCGGTCGGTGGGAAGTATCATAATAACATGACGGGCCAAGGTAATGAATCTGGTCTCATATTGAGTGACGTTCATAGAACCCTGCTGGAGACGCTCAAACTGCCTCCTATAATCCTCTCTCTGAGTGATAGGGAGAAACTTCTCTAGAAACAAATCGGAGAACTAGGCCCAAGTCAAAGGCAGTGATCCAGCTGGTCTAGCCAAACAATAATCTCTCCACCAGGTCTTGGTAGGACCTGACAGACGAAAAGTATCAAAGTCGACCCCATTTGTCTCCACTATCCCCATGTTCCGTAGAACCTCGTGGCAGCTATCCAAATAGTCCTGGGGATCCTATGAAGATGAACCACTATAAGTAGTAGTAAAAAGCTTGGTGAACCTGTCCAACCTCCACAAAGCATCAGCAGACATAGCTGCTCCATCACTGGTCTGAGCCACAACACTCGGCTGAACTCCCCCAGCTGTCTGAGCTGCTGGGGTCTAAAACTGAGAAGCCATCTGCTCCGGAGTGCGAGTAGCGGGAGTATGGGCTCCTCCCCTAACTTGAGAGACGACTGGTGATGCAGGAAGAAAACCTTCATGAGTGACACTCTCAATGAATCCCACTAGACGGACGAGAGCATCCTGAAGTACCGAGGTGACAATGAACCCCTCGGGAACCTGAGCTGGTCTAACCGGGACTGTCTGGGCAGGAACCTCATCAGCAAACTCTACCTGAGGCTCCGCCACTGGGGCTGATGCTCTGGGCTGAGCTCTACCCATGCCTCGGTCTCTATCACGGCCTCAGCCTCGTCTTCTACCACTGGCGGGGGCTGGCACTGGGGGCTCGGGCTGCTGATCAGTGGATGAAGAAGCACGTATACTCGGCATTTGCAAGAGAATATAGTAGAAATTCAGTTTGCATTGAGAATTCAAATCGCACGACAGAGAAGAATAGATGTGAAGACATTCCTAACTCTATAGCCTCTAGGGATAAGCACAGACGTCTCCGTACCGATCCCTCAGACTCTACTGAGCTTGTCCGTGAATTGTGAGACCTAAGCAATCTAGTGCTCTGATACCAACTTGTCACGACCCAAATTTCCCACCGTTATGGGACAGGTACTGGGGGTGCCTGTTGCTCCCCGGACTTCAGAAGACCAGAGCGCAGTTTTGAGTACAATTGGTACATCGGCTCAGGCAGGGTTGATTCTAGTCCACCAGTTGCTTCACAGATCAGGGGAGGAGTTCAGACTCCTGCTATCTACACTCCAGAGCAGCAAGATCATATTGGTCAAGTTCCATTTGTCATGGCAGCACGACATGTGGTTTCAGTTCAGCTCGTGGTTAGGACAGTAACATCAGAGGTAGAGCACCTTGGGATTTAGAGGTACTGGGAGTACCACCCTTCTATATTTCAGTGGATTGGCGGTGGGTAATGCCTAGAGTTTTCTAGAGAGTGTCACTATATTCTTCGTACTTCGGGTATTGTGGAGACGAGCGGGATTTCTTTTTTCACGTCTCAGGTCCAGAGTCATGGGTTGATCAGTGGCGGCAGCATATGAGTTGGGGTAGCCTGGCCGAGTTAGCTTTACTAGCATGGATTCAGTTTTCAGAGATGTTTTGAGGAAGGTTGCACCTCAATTTCATCGGGATGTACAACGCACGGAGTTTGAGCAGTTGCGTCAGGGTGCTATGTCACAACTGGAGTACGCCATCAGATTCAGTTAGTTGGCCAGATATACACCTCCCTTGGTTACTTCAGTTAGGAGGCGAGTCCGTAGATTCATTGAGGGACTCAGGCACGGTAGAGAATCTTGGGTCAACCAGTTCAGTTGCATTACCAGCTTCGCATGGGAGCGTTTCAGATACTCATGGGTCTTAGAGGATCCTTATCGTATGTC
Source organism: Nicotiana knightiana (assembly GCA_005239525.1). Classification (NCBI taxonomy): domain Eukaryota; kingdom Viridiplantae; phylum Streptophyta; class Magnoliopsida; order Solanales; family Solanaceae; genus Nicotiana; species Nicotiana knightiana. The sequence continues at coordinate 4,888 of MDKJ01205779.1, read as the reverse complement.
TTCCACAACCACATCAACAGAGAGATTACTTTCAGTGTGGAGATGTTAGCCACATGGTGAGAGATTGTTCCAGGATTCAGGTGGGAGAGTTATAGCAGGGTGTTCAGGTGGATAGAAGGTGCCTAAGAGGTGGAGGCCCGACCCCTTGATGTGTTGCATATAGTAGGCTATAGGCCATTGTATCAGATATCATCACCCATGTATGGATTGATGTGCTAAAGTGGGGTACCATTGTATTTCATTATAGTCCTGTTGGTCAGGACGAGTTCCCATTATTTGTTGTCTCATTTATGAGTGGGTTTCATGTATTGCACCCTATTTTTGTCCTTGCTCCTATTGGGAGAGTCTATGAGTAGTAGCTGTGTCTATTGCTAGTGGTGAAACTGGAAGTGAGTCCATGTCGTCCTTCGTGGTAAGCTTTATGTGATTCTCCTGAGTAGTTTGTTTTCGAGCTGTGATTTGACTCCATTGAGATGTGAGTAAGTGAGTGCTATGATTTTGTTAGCCGAGACGAATTAGCGGGAGATCTATATTGGTATGATATATATTCGACATGTGTCGTAGAATTGAGGGCGAGACCTTCGTGATTCCTTGTGATTTGATATGTTTGGACCGGGCAGAGTACAACGGTGGAATTTTTATCAGGATGGCATCCTTGTGATTTGTTCATATGCTTTGCTTCTCTCTTTATATTGCTTTTGGTAAGTCGGTATCGATAGAGAGTTATGCCTATGGGTTGGTTTGATAGTACCTTTATATATGGTTTTATCTTTCCTACTCAGCCATTTCGTTATGTGCTTCTTTAGTTCAGTTTGCGGGATGTGTGCCCGGTGGTGTTAGCTGTGACTCGGTGATTCGGGTATCTTCTGATGAGGTCTTCGTGTTTATTGCATCATTATCGGTATTATGGGATTTGGAAACAGAGAGTTCTTCCATATGTGGGACTAGCTGCCAGTGTTGAGTTGATTTCGGGCAATTATGGTGATCAAAAGTGCTATTGATCCTATGTGTGATGTGCTATGTTGTATGGCCGTGCCTTATGGGCGTAGGCCTGAGTTGATGTAGCTGGTTGAGGCTAATGCCGGATATGGATTCAGAATCGTGTCTTTTGGAAATGAGTAGGGAGTGAGGAATTGAGGTATGAGGCTTATCGATGATGATGAGAAGGCTATATGGCAGTTGTGATGGGTGTCATCAGGCTTATGTAGGTTGGGGTGACGAGGGATCACCCGCGGGTGTGTGTTGGAAATGCGTAATCAGTGATTGGATGAGTTTAAAGTGAATCTTAGCACGTTCCGAGGTCCCAAGTCCGAGAAATAAATTTTTAAAGAAAATTATTTTCTGAAAAATATAAAGGTTTTTGAAAATAAAATTTGAGGTGAAACCTATGATATCGGGCCCGTATTATGGTTTCGAAGCCCAGTATAGGTTCGATATGATTTATATGTGTTATCTGTGAAATTTGGTAAGAAACAGACTTAAATTGACGTGATTCGGACCTTAAATGCAAATCCTAATATTTATAGAAGTTTGAAGAATTTTCATGGACTTTTAGTTTAATTCATCGTGTTAGTGTTGTTTTATGTGGTTTGAAACCTCGAGCGAGTCCGTGTTAGGTTATATGACTTGTGTGTGTGGTTGGACGGGGTCCCGGGGGCCTCGGGTATGTTTAGGATGCTCATCGGGTGTTAATAGCACTTGGTAGACAGCAGAACCATTGCTAGTTCTGGTGTCTCGCACCTGCGATGGACCTTTCGCAGGTGCATCGAGGGGCTCCCAGGTGCGGACTTAGCCCAATCCCCCAATCCTCGCATGTGCGGTGTGTTTTCCGCAGATGCGGAGCTGCGGGTGCGGCCATTTGACCGCAGGTGCGACCCCAGGCTTTTAGTGGGTTTTCGCACCTGCGATGGTATTTTCGGAGGTGCGGTACTGGGCAATTATATCAGATACAAGGATTATGTTATTTTCACCATTTTCGAATTGGAGAGCTCGGGAGAGGCAATTTTTGGAGGCTTTTGCACCTGGGTAACTTGGGTAAGTGATTTCCATCCATTATAGATCAATTTCCATGATTCCAATCTTAAATCCAACCTTAAATTTCGAAAATTTTGGGTAGAAAATGGGAAAAATGGGATGAACTTCATAGACCAAATTATTGAGTTTTGATTGGGTTTTTGACCTCCGATTTGAGAGATTTTCATATGTTTAGAATCGTGAGTGAATGGGTGTCCGAAAAATATAATTTTTACCCGACTCCGAGACGTGGGCCCGGGGAACTTTTTGGGAAAATTTTCTAATTTCGCATATTAGCTTCAGACTTATTAATTATTTTCTTTCCTTGTGATGATATTTACTCTATGCAATTGAGTTGTCTAGATTTGGGCCACCCGGAGTTGGGTACTCGTGGCAAGAGCGTGGTATTGAGTTGATTAGCGCAGTCAAGGTAAGTATCTTGCCTAACCTTGTGTGGGGGAACTACCCCTTAGTATTGAGTCTTCTATGTTGATTGTAGTCCGAGTACGCGAGGTGACGAGTGTGTTCTCGAACTTATTTGCAAATAGATTGCCCTTTAGGGATTTTTGGGTCCTTATGTTTCCCGTATATGAATTGAACTTGTTATGTCTGAATTCCTGATTTCTAATCTCATCTCCTCATGTTCAAGTTAGAAGTACTTGCCTAGCATTCCTTGTTTCTTATATGATCTTAATTAACTTAAATGAAGGCCTTATTTTTCCTACCGTTATGCTATGTCTTCCTTCATATGCTGCCTATTTATTGAGCATTGTTCAAACTGAGTTTATTCTGTGAAGCTAATTGTCTAAGTGAGATTGGTTATAGCTGATTCCCTTGCCGGGATAATTTGTTTTCTTGGTTGCGAACTTGAATGTATAGAATCATTGCTATATTTGTCTTGTCTTCCCCTCGTTATGCTGTTCTCTCTTTGTGCTTGGCATTCCTCTCAGTGGCTACTTCTTATGAGCGAGTTGTTACCACTTTTGTGATTTAAGTCTTTGTATTGATTTGCTCATCGCACTTTGTATTCGGCCTTGTTTGCTCTCGCGCCGGTTGTTGCAATATATGTTGTTTCTGTCACATTCTGATTGTTTTTCTCAGTGGCTGCATCACATATTTAAATTGGGATTACGGACAAAGATCCGGGAGTTTTCCCCCAATACTGCATCACATATTTAAATTGGGACTACGGATAGAGATCCGAAAACTTTCCCCTGTACTGCATCACATATTTAAATTGGGACTACAGACAGAGATCCCGAAGCTTTCCCCCTGTACTGCATCGCATATTTAAATTGGAATTACGGACAGAGATCTGGGAGCTTTCCCCCTGTACTGCATCGCATGATAAATTCTGAGTGGCAGACTGAGTTCCGGTAGTTTTATGATTGAGGAGATTTGAATCGAAAGATATAAATATATATATTGAAAAGTATAGCTGAAAAGCAATTATCTCCAGGAAAAGTTATGTCTAAAGGACTTCTTTTCAAAAGTATATTTGAAAAATATTTGTCTTGCAGAATGATGATATTTGAAAGAGCCGTACTTGGGAAAAATATATTTTGAATATCACGTGTTTTGATGATATTTGAAAGAGTAATACTTGGAAAAATATATTTTGAACATCACGTATTTTGATGATACTTGAAAGAGCAATATTTGGAAAAGTGTATTTGAACACCCCGTATTTGAAGAGACTATGTTATAAAGATTTCTCTTTATAAAAATTTATAAATATACATTCAGAGAAAGTATGTTTCAAAGAAGAAATTTCGCTATTCCGAAATGATTATATCCTTAAAGTTTTCAAAATGAACTCACGATTTAAAGGTTTTCACTCGAAAGTTTGACCAGTTTTATTGAGTCATTGGCTAAGGCCTGATGTGAATAAATTGATGTAGTGCTGAGTTGCTTGTGTTTTTGTTGGGTTGTAGTTCCCGCCATTTGGATTGTATCCTTTCCATTCTCTTTGCGTATTCCTATTATGCTGTCCGTTGATCGTGATTATTGAATTTTCTTCCGTATTATTCGATCATATCGTTAATTACATTGATAAATCTTTAGATAGATATTTTGATTCGGTCATTTATACATCTTGCCTTTTTACTTACTAGACCGGTGGTGTCTTGACTAGTCCTCGTCACTACTTCACCGAGGTTAGTCTTGATACTTACTGGGCACCGCTGTGGTGTGCTCATACTATACTTCTGCACATTTTTGTGTGCAACTTCAGGTTATGGTTGTTGGTAGCTGCGCATATCGTTGCTGAGGAGACTCAAGGTAACCTGCTGCTGCGTTCGCAGGCTTCAGAGTCACCTTCCTGTTTTATTTCTATTCAACTGTACTTACTTGTTCCTAGATAGTTGTACTTAGATTTGATAGAAAGATTTCGTAGAGCTTATGACTTGTACTTACCGAGTTTTGGGAAATTGTAAACTCTGTCAAGAATTCTATTTCGAAATTTTTAAAATTCCTTTATTATTGTTGTTGTTCAGTGGAAATGTTAGGCTTACCTAGTCCCTAAGACTAGGTGCCATCACGATATCCAACAGAGGGAAATTTGGATCGTGACAGATAAATACACTTCTTTCATTGATGGATGATTGACAAAGTACCAAACTAACACCATATAACAAAATATTGGTTTTTTGAAGAGAAATTGGTGAAATTTTCAAAAAATGATGTAAGACGTCAGACTTTTTTATTATGACAACCTAGAGAGACGACAATAGTTGATTTAATTGAAGTTCCATATCAATCGATCTCGAGAGAGAATATTGAGAAATTTTCATAAAGTACCGTAATTTGGAGCTTAAATAATATATATATATATATATATATATATATATATATATATATATATATATATATATAT
>ML380498.1:60900-87059 GCA_005239525.1 Nicotiana knightiana | reverse complement strand
TCATTCGTCCTCGAATGAGGGTTTTGGAAACCATTTCATTTTGAAAGCATGATATGCAACTTCTAGATTTTCACAAACTCCGATTTTTCAGAAATTTTTTTTGCCAGAGTTCCCTCTGTAATTGGACCTATCTACCTGAGAAAGAACCCCCAAGACATATTTCCAAGCACCATTACACAGTTTTAAATCACTAAATAACTTACACACAACGTTGTTACTCCAACAATTTGCAGACATTCAATCATTTTGTCAACTACACATAGTTCTTTCCTCTTATACCACAAGTTTGTTTATGGTTGACACTGCACATACTTGGTCGTTTTAATGAGTCACATACAACCCGATCACTTCAATATACTATATTTATTTCAATTAATTACTACCAACCTATTCTACCATTAATCACTTGCCTAGCACATATGTTTCACAAAACGTTCATTTACCTCAAGGGTTGCACACTACCCCAAATAGAACAGTGAGTCCGGTTTTAGCACACATTGGGAAATTACAGCAATAAGGAAACTAGGGGAAGATGGGGTGCTTTTGCACAGAATCGAGGGTAGAGTTATAGGAGAGGGTTCTGACATCACTACTAGACGTGTTCAAATAAGTGGGGATATCTTTCTTTCATCTCATTTTCCACCTCCCACGTGGCTTCCTCAACGCGCTGACTTCGCTATAATACTTTAACTGAAGCAATTTATTTGTTCCTCAATCTACGGACTTGTCTATCAAGAATAGCAACCGGAACCTCCTCATATAATAATTATTCATTAATCTCAATGGTCTCAACTGGTACGATGACTGATGGATCTCCAACCACTTTCTTCAACATGGACACGTGAAACATCGGGTGCACTAATGACAATTCATGGGGAAATTCCAACCGATAAGCCACTTGTCCTATTCTTTGAGCAATCCGATATGACCCGACATACCTTGGGATCAATTTCCCCTTTNCTTTCCGTACAATGCCTCAAATGGGGCCATCTGAATACTAGTGTGAAAGTTGTTATTGTAAGCATATTCGATAAGCGGTAAATGGTCATCCCAACTACCCTTGAAGTCCAATACACAAGACCGTAACATATCTTCAAGCGTCTGAATAGTTCGCTCTGCCTGACCATCAGTATGCGGGTGGAAAGTTGTGCTTAGATTTACCTGAGTACCCAAGCCTTGCTGAAATTTCCTCCAAAAATTAGCGGTGAACTGGGCCCCTCGGTCTGATATAATAGAAACTGGAGTACCATGAAGCCTGACTATTTCCCTGGTATGCAACTGAGCGTACTGTTCTGCAGTATCGGTGGACTTGACCGGCAAGAAGTGAGCTGATTTCGTGAGTCGATCCACTATCACCCAAATCGATTCGAACTTACGCTGAGTGCGAGGTAACCCTACCACTAAATCCATGTTGATCATTTCCCATTTCCACATCGGAATTTCCATAAGCTGAGTCAACCCACCAGGCCTTTGATGCTCGGCCTTCACCTGCTGACAATTCAGACATTTAAATACAAAGTCCGCCACACCTCTTTTAATACCGCTCTACCAATAAATTTCCTGGAGATCTTGATACATTTTCGTGGAACCTGGGTTCACGGATTACCTGGAATTGTGAGCTTCCGCCATCACTCTCTCCCGAAGATTATCCAAATTAGGAACACATAACCTTCCCTGGCATCGCAAAACACCATCATTGCTCCCAAGCAGAAATGCCGAGATCTTGCTACTCAAAACTGCCTCCTTCAACTACTCCAATGATGGATCCATAAACTGCTTTTCCTTGACTTCCTCTACAAGCGATGATTCTGCTCTATTATGCACCATGAATTTCCCCTCATCTGAGGTCGAGAGACGGACCCCTAGTCTAGCCAACTGACTAACCTCCCGAGCCAACGGCCTCTGATCTTCCTCCAAATGAACCAGACTACCCATAGACTTTCGACTGAGAGCGTCGGCCACTACATTTGCTTTTCCTGGATGGTACAGAATGTTCATATCATAATCCTTAAGCAATTTTAACCATCGCCGTTGCCTTAAATTTAACTCCTTCTGTGCGAATAAATATTGGAGACTCTTGTGGTCTGAGAACTCGTCCACATGGACCCCATACAAATAATGCCGCCAGATTTTTAATGCAAACACAACTGCCGCAAGTTCTAAATCATGCGTCGGATAATTCTTCTCGTGATTCTTGAGTTGCCTGGAAGCATAGGCTATAACCTTCCCGTGTTGCATCAACACACATCCCAAACCAACCTTTGAAGCATCACAATAAACCACAAATCCCTCCGTGCCTTCTGGCAAAGTTAACACGGTGCTGAAGTCAATCTTGATTTCAATTCCTGAAAGCTCTTCTCACAAGCATCAGACCATTAGAACTGAGTTGCCTTCTACATCAATTTAGTCAATGGGGAGGCGAGGGTAGAGAACCCTTCCACAAACCTTCGATAATACCCGGCTAGACCCAAGAAACTGTGAATCTCTGTCGGGGTCGTCGGTCTAGGCCAATCCTTTACTGCTGTGATCTTCTGGGGATCAACCTTAATCCCTTATCTGGAAACAACATGACCCAAAAATGTGACTGACTCCAACCAAAATTCACATTTTGAAAACATGACATACAATTGGTGCTGATGAAGAGTCTGCAGAACTGCCCTAAGGTGATTACCATGATCCTTCCGACTTCTCGAGTATACAAGGATTTCTTCAATAAAAATTATCACGAAGGAGTGAAGAAACGGTTTGGAAACCCGATTCATAAGATCCATGAAAGCCACTGGAGCATTGGTCAGTCCAAAGGACATTACCAAAAGTTCAAAATGGCCATAATGAGTTCTGAAGGCGGTCTTAGGAATATCCTGCTCTCTGATCTTTAACTGGTGATACCCCGACCGTAAATCAATTTTGGAGAAGAAGCTCGCACCCTGCAATTGGTCGAACAAATCTTCTATCTGAGGCAGTGGATACTTGTTTTTTATAGTGACTTTGTTGAGCTGCCGATAATCAATACACATCCGAAGCGACCCATCCTTCTTTTTGACGAAAATAACCGGAGCGCCCCACGGCGACACACTTGGCCGAGTGAACCCCTTCTCTAATAAGTCTTTCAACTACTCCTTTAACTCCCTCAACTCTGCTGGCGCCATTCTGTACGTTGGAATAGATATTGGCTGCGTATCTGGAAATACATCAATCCCGAAATCAATCTCCCTATTTGCTAAAGGATGCAGGGGCAACATGATATCTTTGGGCCTGAGCGGCCACCAACTGGGTCAACATATGAATAGCTCCCCTGAGGTCCCCATCGGAAGTACCGGAACCTGGAGCTGGAACAGAGGAAGAATCAGGAATATCGGCGGGAGGGGTTGTAGCACCCTCCGTCGCACCAGGAACAGGAACACTCTGATCTAGAACAGGTAGGCCAGATGGATTAAAGGTCGGGGATTCGCTCCCACCCGCACCATCGGGTACAGAAGTTACGGCCACACTTGGGGCGGTATTGGTCTCTAGGCCGAGTCGAGCTCTCTTCCTTGGTGCCATTACTGAAAATTTTGGAACAGAGCACGATTTAGGCAAGAATATTCTCACTTTCCACTTCACCGCACGATATAGAGTAACAATAAAAAGCGTGTTTCCTAAATGTCCATGTAGCCCCCAAATTATAGATGTGGTCGACAACACACCGATAAGAAGGGCTCTACTAGACACGGCTCCGAGACATCCTAGGACACTTTAAAAACCTTAGGCTCTGATACCAAGTTTGTCATGCCCCAAAATCAAAGGACGCGGCCGACACTCCACCGGGTGACCCCCAATCGAGCGGACCTGATTTGCCTTTCCTACCCAACGTGTTTCCCCGTGTTTAGAACATACATTATTTATGTGAAACGGTGAGATAAGCTTAAAAGTGCGTGAATATCACATTAAGGCCAGCTTATACATATAGATACGCCACTTTCTGATACAGACCACGATTACAAATACATACAACCACTGCCCAAAATATACTTATACACCCATGTACTGTCTACGGAACCTCTAAGAGTACTAGGGACTTATACAATACTTGCCGGCAATAAGGCCCCGGCTATACCTTACAATACATAATACACTCAAAAGGAGAAGGCCCGAACTACACATGGCCCCGAGAGGAAATGGGGCTCACCAGTATAGCTGAGAAGGATGAAGAGAAGGAACCACTAACGGCGAGCTGAGCAACCTGCTATGGATCCACCTACATCCATATAAAAGATGTAGCGCCCCCGGAAAAAAGAGACGTTAGTAATGTGGAATAGTACTAGTATGTACAAACAAACTTTATCCCAAGTACAATAAAGAAATACACAATTAAGGAACAACAATAGAGCCAATTAATCATTGCACGTGGAAGGAAACAACCAAAAATCAAACAAGATGCACAACCTCTCCTTTTTCCCTTTCAACATCATCATATTCATATTCAAGAGCTCATAGCTTTTCATTTCAATAGTGATATCGATCACATTTCATCCTTATTACCTCAGCCACCCTTATTACCTCGGCCACCCTTATCACCACAACCCATCATCCTTATTACTTCGTGTTGCGGCGCGCAACCTGACCCCGCCTGAAAATTTTAATTCATAGCACAATCACAAACAATTTCATCACAAAAATCACCAATTCAAGGAATACAAATTCATATCAACGACTCATTTATTTGGGCCCAAGGCACCATAACATCTATCAAGTAGAAATTTCATGAACACGGTGTTGCCACATTCGCTCAATTCGATTACAGTGTTTCACCATACTCTTTTTTATTACTTTCCACGTATGGCTTTCAACTATTTTACACATTCCCATATTTGAGCACATTATCAATCTTTCGTTCATTGCCCATCAAGCACCTTTTACAACTTCATACAGCACAGTAGCATGACAATCAACCAGGAAGAATCAGAGAATAAAGTCTCACGTCTTAACACGTTTGAACAGTCAATTCACATATTTCCAAACAAGGTACACATACCACATACTCGAACCCAACAAGAGGATTCTACGAAGGTTAAAGTTAGCCATACATACCTGGGGTTGAAATTCCTTTTCAACTTTTACTCACAAATCACCGGACTGACTAGTACCGTCAATCTAGTTCACAATTAAACATATTCAACTCAGAATCGAGAGCCATGCATACAATTTTAACCCCATTTATGCATTTATCAACTGCTATATGACTCGCCCCTTAGATTGTCAACCCCTCATTTGTGAACCTTACCCCAACCCGCTTCCTCTTACTAGATTATGGACATTAGTGATCATGCATGCGAGGTATAAACTTATATTTTCAAAAATCAATTCATGAGAGTCCCCCTTTTTTTTTAAAATCAGAAAACTAATAAAAAGGGTTTGGGGATTCTTACCTGTTAGAATGAAGAAGAAGATGATTACTCGAAATTTCCAGGCCTGAGTGACTTTTGAAAATCCAAATGGTAAGGATGATGCTTTCTCTCTCAAGAACCCTCTCTCCCCTCTCTCTAATTTTGTTCAGAAAATGGTTAAAAATGAAGGGGAGGGGTGTTTTAATGAACTAGGGTCGGGTTTTAAAAATTAGAAAAATAGGGCCCGACACAAGAATGCGGTCAATAATGCGATCGCATTACTGACATGCGATTCGCAGATCTGACCGCATAATGTCCCTCAAGATGGGCCAAAAATCCAGAATAGACTGCCTAGGTATGCGACCAATTGTGCGGTCCGCATACACGTTGTGCGATCGCATACTGGACCGCATAGTTGACTTCAAATGGGGAAGTATTCTCCCTATGTATGCGACCATTATGCGGTCCGCATACACGCTGTGCGATCGCATAGTGCGTCATATAGCACCTATTTTCTGGAAAATCACATTCTTCAAGTCTCGGGGTACTTTCTACTCAGTTCAGGTCTGTTCCAAAGATTCCCACAATAAAACAACTCGGGGACTTGTTCGGCATTATTTTTGAACAAGAAAATTTTACGGGTCCTTACACTGTTCATTATTTAGTAGAGACTTTTATGAGGTCGCCTCTAATGTGGCTGAAATTTCCGGTACCCCCCAAAGCTAAAATTTTGGCTCCATATTATTTGTAACGACTTTAAAATGTCGCCTCTAAATCCGTATTGTAGCGACTGAGTCGCCTCTAATATCTTTTATTTTAATTGATAATACAAATAATAGCTTTAAACAAAAAGGCTGTCTCTCAAAGCAGGCTCACTACGTTATGTCTCTCTCTCTCAAAACCCTCCTCCCTCTCTCTAAAATAGCCAGTGCTAAAATCCTTAATTTTCCCTCAAATTAGGGATTAGTTTCTCCAAATCTATGAAATCAAGATAAGAAACTCATCAATTATCAGGTTTGTGGTCAAATCCCCAATTTTTTCCTTTTTCTTTTAACGAAAAAAATGATGTGCACATCCGATTTCTCTCATATAATTGCTGATTTTTCCCTAATCTCAGTGATTTTTCTGAGTTTGGTGCATATTTTTAACCGAAACCCATATTAATTTTTATATATATTTATGTTTGGGTTTTTTTATATGGATTCTTTATTATATAAGGTAAAATCTTGAACATGCAGCTAGGGATTATCATTATTTCAGTGATTTTACATTTGTATTCTTATATTTTATCTAGAATTTCTCTGAACCATTTGATAATTTACAGGAATACCAAAAAATATCATACAGAAAGACCCATTTGAAGCTGATTTGGTGATTTTCTGTCTTGAACGAACTCTCGCCTATCTCTTTTTTGGGTAAGTTAAAAGCTTCTACTTAAGATACCTATTGCATATTGGTATTCTTCTTGAATGATTGACTGATTAATTGTTTCAGTCTCGAGGCGACTTGGATGCTTTTATTTTGACTTTTGCTTATTATATTTATGAAAATGATGTGTTTATTACTATGGATAATCAGACCTTGAAAATCTGCCTCCCTAGTAAATTCTACTATGAATAATATTATGGTTTAAATGCTTGGTGTTGAACTCTGTTTGTTTGCAATCAATGAGAAGACTATAAATCAAGTGTTTTATCTTAAGCACTTAAGTAATCTTATGTAGTTCTATATTTTCTATTTCTGCAATTGCGCAGTTGATGATCTTTTATTTCTGCCCAGGTAATCGTGTTTGTAACTGCATTTATCATGAATGTCTGTAAATAATTTAGTGTAACTACAGAAGTTGCATAAGTTAACATATAGTTCTTTTGGAGGTTTTTCTCGATTTTATGAAAATCAATGGATATTTTATGAATAGTTGAAATACCTAACTCGTTAGCTGATTGTATATTTTATATCAAGTTTCGTGCAGTGATAGTTATGCCTATGTTTTAAACTCCATTTTGTGGAGTCATCCAGATTTTCACTTTATCTTCTTTTGCCATTTGCAGTTTTTGCACTCTGTTTTCGCTTATCTCTCTATCTATTGATTTGTGGACAATATAATACATGATGTATTATCTCAAACAATTAAGATATGTAAAAGAGAATAAGAATATATTCAAAAATCACAATTCTTGGAATAATAAGCACATAACATCACACTCCAACAATTAAAACTACTACTACCCAGATATTAAAAGATTTGAGAGAGAAAATGCAACGAAAAAAACAGTAATCTAAGGAGGTTACCAGTTATTAAGACTTTGAATTCTTAAAAGTAGAAAACCTAAAGTGGAGAAAAGAGAGTGAAGACTGAGGAGAAAAGGCAGGTACAACAATGGTGTTTACTTTCTTTTTGTTATCTATATTGTGGTGGAAGCTGCCTAAAAAGCTTATTTTATACACTGCAGATTGTTATAGATGGACAATATATATATATATATATATATATATATATATATATATATATATATATATATATATATATATATATCCATATGTATATGTTGTTACGTCTTTCTTACCAGTAATGATATGCCAACAGTTGCTCTTTATGTGGTATAAGTTGTAACCAAATGTTTAAATAATATATAGTATAGATAATTTAATTTATAGTGTCATTTGTGATATTACGAAGATAGAGATTGTAGGTTGGAATAGAAATCAACGATTTTATGTTTTTTTGTCACACTTAATGTTCTGTGATAATGAATTCAGATGTTCCCTTAAACACTATTTACTTTCGTTCTTATATTTTCTTTCACCCTTCTATTTCTAATATAGTCAACTTAAAGAACTGTGTAAATGCACTTCTTACAATAAATCTAAACGTACTGTCTGTCCACAGGTTTACATGTCAGTTCTTACTTGAGTTAATACAAGTGAAAGTAAAATTTACTACATTTGTATTTGTACTTGGCATACAAAAGCCACCGTTAACTTGCACAAAGAAATATATATGCAGAGACAACAAAGAGTATGTTACGATAAAGTTGTCCATAGCATCTCAAATCAATTTACATTTTATGTACAACTAACTTCTGCCGCGAGGTGAATTTAAGTGACTGAATGTATTTGTTTAACTTCTGAATAGATATTTCAAGAACTTATAGTTCTGAGTAGCAAAATCAAAGTTAGGTCTCCCTAACCAGGTTTTGATTTCTTTCAGGTTTCAAGCTAATACGAATTAATGTTTGAGTTTGGGTTAAACGGCTAGAAGGACTCTCGTTTGGTTTGCTGCTCCAAAGAAGATTAGTGAGCCTTGACATCTTTTCTCTTTCAAACCATCTAATTAAAATCGTGATTATTCTGTTGTTTTCTATTATTTATGATAAGTTTAGTAAGTTGTCTTTATGTGTTTGTCATTAGTTCATGATTGAATATCAAACTTTAGAGTTATAAGCTTCTTTAACAATCTGAAATCAGAATCATGTACTAATCAAACGTGCTGCTTGCCCTGCATATCCTACTGCTCCTTTGCCTGTTTCTGAGGTGACATCTTTTGCTTCTGTAGCTTTCTTCCCTATATAGCTTGCTGCATTGTCCTTGGCTTCCTCTGTGTTTTTTAGGGTGTAATCTTTAGCCTGCTGTGCTGATTGAACTGCATTTTGTCCTACGCTTGAAAGGGTATCTTTAGTTGTATAGTAAGTATGTTGACCCTTCTCAAAAGCTGTGTCTTTAGCCTCTCCTGCCTTTTGCAAGGTATAGTCTTTAGCTTGTTGTGTATATTGAGCTGCAGTGTGTCCTGTACTAGAAAGGGTATCATAAGCTTGTTGACCCTTCTCAAGTGTTGTGTCTTTAGTATAATCTTTAGTCTCCCTTGCTTTTTGGAAAGTATAATCTTTAGCTTGTTGTGCAGATTGAACTTCATTTTGTCCTGTTGTTCAAAGATTATCTTTAGTTGCAGCATAAGTTTGTTGGCCTTTTTGAAGTGCTGTGTCTTTAGCAGCTCCAGGGTACTTGGCAACATATTGATATCCACTTTGAATTCCATATGTAACATTGTCTTTGCCTTGTGCACCTTTTGGTTTTGCATAAGCACCTGCAACAAAGACAAAAGTACTGTTATGCAATGTCGATCCGCCTAACTCCTTTGCCTTGTCATAGCGCTCTTCTGAACAGTTCTACATTTGGCTTCTGTGCTTTGAATCCTTCTGTACTTATCAACATCTGATATTTAGGTTTGGAACTAGTCATATGTTGGAGGTATTTCCTTCACTCTAATTGAACTAATATATGGTGTGGATCTGATAATTAACTAAGTGATCTTGATTTATCTGCATATACTTTTACCTTCGCTATTTGATAGTGAATTGCTTTTCAAAATACTGCGTGTAGTTCTCTAAAGTTCTTCATTTATTCATATCATATTTGTCTGCGAATTTCCTTAAACCATTCGCTTATGAGTTTTTCTTCTTTATTTTTTTGGGTGGGATTTGGGGTCACAGTCCAGGTCAGTGCGTTCTGTATGGTGGTTGACTGGTTGTTTGCTCTATTGGCAATTTCTAAAGTCGAAAACCCCAACAAATTAAAATTCTTACCAGCTTTCTTGTTCAAATAAAATTCTGTATGTTTTCTCCAGTACTGGTGATTGAAACAGATTCTGGCAGATCTCTTAACAACATTAACTATACACTCTCACATCAAAACTTCACCTTTCTATTCATTGCTTAATGGGGTTGACAAATTCAGCATCATCAGAAACTGTAGAAACCTCAACTTGACTAATAATCTCTCATCTAATTCTTCCATTATTCTGGAATATAATAAGAGACTAACCTTTCCATTATTCTAAAAATAGGAATGGATAAAAGTTGGTTGAATATTAGGAATCGAGGTGACCAAAGGTACAGAGGGAAGCACTATGATTCGATGTCCTTGTAAAGGGTGTATGAATACTGCATTCAAGCTAAGGCACGAGGTTAGAGGAGACTTATTGAAAAAGGGTCTCTGGGATTCTTACAAAGTGTGGGACTTGCATGGAGAAGTGTTAGTTAGAGTTGAAAATTCTAACGTAACACTCAATAATGAAGTAGAAGATGATAATGTTGAAGAGGATAATATTACAGAAATGATTCACGACGCTCGTGGACATACGAATGTGGAGGATAATATGAGCCAAATTTAAATGCATCAAAGTTCTACAAATTATTAGAAGATGCTCAGACAGAACTTTATCCTGGTTGTAGTAAAGTCTCAAAGTTATCTTTTGTTGTTAAACTACTTCACTTGAAGTGCCTTAATCATTGGAGCAACAAATCAATGGATGAACTGTTGATTTTCTTTAAAGAATTTCTTCCGGAGGGGTCATTTGTGCCCAGTTCTTTCTATGAAGCGAAGAAAGTTCTTCGTGACCTAGGCTTGGGTTATACCAAAATAGATGCATGCGAGAATGATTGTATTTTATATTGGCGCGATTATGGAAATGCACAATCATGTCCTAAGTGCGGTAAGTCTAGATGGAAGTCAGAATAAACCAAAGGCAAGAAAGTAGCTTGTAAAGTGTTGCGACATTTTCCAATCAAACCAAGGCTCCAGAGATTGTATATGGCAAGAGAGACGGCAAAAAAGATGAGGTGGCACAAGGATAAAAATGTTAATGATGGTGTCTTGCGACATCCCTCTGACTCCATAGCGTGGAAATCCTTTGATGAGCGACATCCCACCTTTTTAGCTGAATTAAGAAATGTTCGATTAGGTTTAGCAAGTGACAGGTTCCAACCTTTTGGGAACATGAGTGCCAATCATAGTATTTGACCAGTCGTACTAGCAACATATAATTTGACCCCATGGGATTGCATGAAGGATCCGTATTTCATGATGACACTTCTTATTCCAGGACCTAAGTGTCCATGAAATAATATAGATGTATACTTGCAACAAATGATTGAAGAGTTAAAAGAATTATGGGATGTAGTCGAAACTTATGATTCCTACTCAAAATCAAATTTTATGATGCGTGCGACTGTAATGTGGAGGATTAATGGCTTTCCTACATATGGGAACCTTTCAGGATGGTCAACAAAAGGCAAGCTTGCATGTCCTTGTTGCCATAAAGACACACAATCGGTTTCGTTGCATAGTAAGTTGTGTTATATGAGTCATCGTCGCTTCCTTCCAATGGAGAATCCATGGCGCCGAAATAGGAGAAAATTTGATGGAAAGGTAGAAAAGAGGGCTGCACTTAACATGCGATGAAGTAATTACAGGGCTTGGGCAATGTGAGTTTTGGGAAGAGAAAAAAGCAAAAACGTGACTTTCCCCAAAGTGCTTACAATTGGAGGAAGAAAAGTATATTTTTTCAACTGCCTTATTGGAGTACTTTTTTGTTACGACATAACCTTGATGTGATGAACATAGAGAGAAATGTGTCTGACAATATAATATCAACTTTGATGAATATGGTTGGAAAGACAAAGGACACATTAAAAAGTAGATATGACTTGGTGGACCTTGGTATTAGGAAAGAATTGCATCCAATTGAGGATGGGGATAATGTGTTGTTTCTGGCAGCATGTTACGCATTGTCCTCGGAGGATATTCCATTTTTGGCTAATATGAAGGTTCCTGATGCTTTTTCATCAAATATTTCAAGGTGTGTTAACATATTAGAGAAAACGATCTATGGATTAAAAAGTCATGATCACCATGTATTATTGCAAGAGCTTCTCCCAGTTGCAATACGTGGTTTATTGCCTAAAGAAGTGTGTGAACCAATTATAGAGCTTGGAAATTTTTTCAAGAATCTATGTTCTAAGACCTTGACAATTGAAGGTCTTGACATCTTGGAGGCTGAATGTGCATGCACATTATGCAAACTTGAAATTATTTTCCCGCTGGCATTCTTTGATGTCATGGTTCATTTGCCAATTCACTTGGCAAGAGAGGCAAAGCTTGGTGGACCAACTCAATTTCGATGGATGTACCCTTTTGAGAGGTAATTTATTATATAATTTTAATACCATAATTTGAATGGCACATCATATTGATGAGTTATTTCAATATAGGTATTTGCGAACACAAAATTCATATGTTCGCAATAATGCTCATCCAGAAGGTTCAATTGTCGAAGGTTATTTGGCAGAGGAAAGTCTCACATTTTGCTCCAGATACTTAAATAATATGTCAACCAAGTTCAACAAACCGGCCAGGAATGACGATGGACCTATGTCAAATGGGGAGATGTCTATCCTCAAAAACAGTTGGCAAAAAAAAGGTGGTTCAGAAGGCATCATTCTCTCTCATGATGAGTTCAAACAAGCATGTATGTATGTGCTTCAAAATTGTGAAGAGGTTCTGCCATTCATGGAGTAAGTATCATATTAATTTCAAGATAGGTTTACATTGAAATGTTTGAAAAACATTATCGTAACTGACTCCATTGTCAAAATATAGGGAATACCAAGGAGAGATTGAAAGACAAGGTTCAATGAGTGATGGGATGTATAGCAGTGGGTTTCTTGATTGGATTCGTGCACGTGTAGGTGTCTAGTTAAGTGACATTTTTATATTAGTATAATATTACAATGGCGTTATTAGTTACAACGATGTTGTTTGGCTTGTAGGTCTTTGTACTAGCTGCACAAGGGCGCACAAACGAGGAGCTCATAAGCTTAGTCGTTGGTCCTGCACCAATGGTGCATCGATATTCCAGACTTGTGGTGAATGGATTCAGATTCCATACAAGAGATCTTGAGATGAGAAGAAAAACACAAAATAGTGGAGTCCTTGTGAGAGGAGATGATTCAGACTCTAATAAGGAGTATTATAGTGTATTAGAGGACATTTATGAGTTGTCCTATATAGGAAACAAGAAAGTTTACTTATTCAAGTATCATTGGTGGGACGTGGCTCGCTTGGGAAGGGGATATAAGATTGATAAATATGGCTTCACAAGTGTGAATACTCATTGTGCCTTGAACACAAATGAGCCATTTGTCTTGGCATCTCAGTCTGAACAAGTTTTTTACTTGGACGACATGGTTGATAAAGATTGGCTTGTAGTTGTAAAGACAAATCCTCGCGACCTTTTCAATATGCCCGAAAATGATGATTGTGTAGAAGTTGATGAGGAAGCATTGCTGAATGAAGAATCTTATCAACAAGAGGAAGTTGAATTGAACATTTTGCGTACCAATGACCATGAAAATGATATCGTTTTGTCTTTACATAGGAATGATGTTTAACCACAAAGTATTAACAATAATCATGGAAGCAAACAAGTAGAAACAAGTGTGCATGATGAGGAAGATAATTTTATTAATGAAAATATTATAGATGTATCTGAGGATGAAGAAGAAGATGATTTTATTAATGACAATCATATAGATATATCCGGGGGTGAAGAAAGCAAAGAAGATTGGCTTGATGATAATGATGAATAAGATACGGATGATGTTCTTGAAGACTTAGAAGAAAGATAATATATATGTCTACTTTTTGTTTTGAAAAGTTCTCTGTAACTTTTAATTTCATAACTAGATTATATATTAAGCTTTTGTGAAATGTTATCGTTAGTTGCCAAGTTGTAATCAGCCCTAGTAACTGATGATGCTCTTGAAGACTTAGAAGCAAGATAATGTACTGATTGTTGTTGCCTCTTTCATTTGCTTCTGTGATCCCAATTTCACTACTTGTTGCCTCTTTCATTATGTACTGATTGTTGTTGCCATGTATGAACCTTTGAACTGCTTGTTGACTCTTTCATTATGTACTGATGTATGAACCTTTGAACTAATTTTGATGAACCTTACATAAGAATAGGAAAATGTTTAAATTGATAACACTATCCTTATGATCTTCCTTAATTACCTAGTCCCATTATAATATCCTTATTCATCTTAATGCCACACTTATCAACCGTGCATTTCAGAGATCTATGTAGGCAGCAGTGCACTTCTATATTCTTACTGATGTTTTTCTACATCATGCAGGAGGGTATGACAGGATGAGGTAAAGGTCGAAGTGGAACTGGTCGTGGACGTGGCCATTTTCAAGGAAGTGGTAATGCTGGAGCGATGTCTCAGCCACAAGTACAAATAATAGGGAATACTGGTCGTGGACTTGGCCGTTTCAAGGAAGTGGTAATGCTGGAGCGATGTCTCAGCCACAAGTACAACCAATACTGAATACTGCAACATCTGTGTCTCAGCCACAAGTACAACCAATAGGGAATGCTGCGGCATCTCCTGAGACAGGACAATCAAATAATCCTAGTCAAGAACCTCTAGAAATAGGACAAATATCAAGTAACCCTTGGCAGAGACCTTTTATAAAGACAGTATCGTCAAGGAATCTAGACAGAAGTGTGCTTGCCTCTCCTGAAGTTGAAAATGAAAATGGTGCAGGTTATTTTTGATTTCCATTCATTCTTCTTATTCTTCTTCTTTTTCTTTTTCTTTCTAAACGTCCAAAACGCGCCGAAATGCTGGCGAATTTTTTTTTTACCTTCAGTTATTTATCAGAAAATTTCTGCCTAATTTTTTCGTTTCTACCCAAATTTCTGATCACATATACTATTTTTTCTTTGTATAGTTTCTTCCAGAAGAAAAAAAGGAGGAAGAGGGAAATATAAATCTAAAACAGTAGATATAAAAACTAAGTATGGTGGAAAAATTACAATTACAATTCCAGATGATATTGATAGAGCAATAGGTCTTGGGGCTAGAGATATTGTTAATTATTGTGGTTTAATCATGAGGGGCACTATCTTGTTCCGTGATGGGAATTGGCAAAAGATTGTTTCAAAACACGGAGAAGCAATGTGGTTGAATGTCAAGGTAAAATTATTTTTAATATCGTATCAACTTCCTGTTGCATCATTTATTTTTGTGGTAAGAATATCAATTATAATAGTACATGTATGTTTAGGATAAATTTGAAGTTCTTGGCGGCGTGCAAGAGCATAGGTTTCAAGCATTTGCTATCGATACTATGCGACGACTTTTTAGAGCTTGGAAAGCTAGACTAAACATTCTCTACTCTCGCCATGTTGATGAAGGAAACATATTGTCTCGTCGACCTGAAGATGTTGAGCTAGAGGACTGGAAATACTTAGTAGAGTATTTTGGAAGTCCGGAATTTAAGGTAACTTAATAACAATGTTTGATTCACTGCTCTTTGAATAATGACTTCTTAATCATTGACTTAATGAAGGCTTTAAGCGAGAGAAATAAAAAGAATAGGAAAAAGCAGGTAACTAAGCATGCTTGTGGTATGAGGTCTTTTGCAGAAGTAGAGGAATCGACGGTGAAATATATTTATTTATATGTTATTAATTAAATTTTTTTGTTATTTATATAATCATTTATTTGATTCTGTAATATTTCCTTATTGAACTATATTTTAGAAAAATCCTGTTACTGGAGAGAAGGAACCGGTAGATAGAGTTTGGGAGATCCAACATACACGTAAAAATGATAGAGGAGAAACAGTGTGCGTGGATCCACAATCCCAACAGATTCATGTAATATTCTTAAATCAATACCTTACTATCTTTTATTCCTTTTTATTAGCTTTGGTGTAAATAGCTATGCGTACTTGCAGTGCCAGCTCCAGGAACTTGTGTCTCAGCAACAATCTGAAGAGATCGAGCAGCCCATGACTAGAGATAAGATTTTATCCTCTGTTCTTGGTGAAAGGACAGGTTATGTTCATGGTAAAGGGTATGGAAATAAGCCTCCAAAAAGTAGTCACAACCAAGCGGCAAACATAGAGGCTAGTGTGTCTTTTGCAATAGAAACCGTGCGTCAAGAGATGCAAGCTGATATGGATCAAAAACTACAAGAAGAACGTGAACAAATGGCTGCGGAGTTGAAAAGGAACATGGAGCAAGAGTTTCAAAGACAGTTGGATGAGAAGCTTGAACATGTGAATGTGGAAGTAGAGAAGAGGGTTAGTTTAGAAGTAGCCAAGACAGTCCAAGAACAACTGGCTGCTCTCATGACCAGAATGCAAAAGGTAATTTACTCTTAATATTTTTATACTATTATTGATCCATGCCATGCTCAATATGTTCTTTCAGTGTCCTCTGTTAGTGTATATTAGAGTACAAATAACATTGGACTAGTTTGGGCTGATGCATTCACCAGTGTAACTGGACTAGATGGTCACATTTGTTTTCTGCTTACCTTATGCATCTAGACCGATATTCTGATGTACTTAATACTGTACTAGAGTTAGTTCTTAACCAAGTTGTTAGCAAAATGTGTTGCCCTGCTATTTATGAACTTTAAAGTGTGTTCCATGCCTGGCTTAATCATATGTTGTTTAGTACTACCTATGGTTTACAAGGTGAAAGTGCAACATCCGCCTTTTCTCTAATGTGTAATCTGATAGTCTAGTTTGTGATATATCCTTGCTTACTAAGTTCTGGTGTTGCTTAGGCCTTTTGTGTTGTGACTGGTATTTAGCATGTTCAAGGCTCTTTATGCTCAATTAAGTTCTGGTCCAATGGAATTTTTGCAGTTCAGATAAATCATGATTGGAGCAATAAATGTTTTACATGCTAGTTGATGCTATCCATGTTTGCGAACAAGAGGTATCTACTTAGAGATTCAGAGTGTTTCTCATAGAAGTTGCCAGGCACCTAGATGTCATATAGGTGCTTTCACCATAAGAAAATAAAATGCAGTTTAACAACATAATTGAAAATAGTAATAGCCCTTGTTTGACATGCCAACTGCCCAGCAGAGATATATTATAAGCTCAAAGGAAATAAAGGAAAGGACCAAGAGAAGAAGGTGTAGTTTTAGATTTCATATAGGTTGTTAATCTTTCATCTTGCATGTGGAATAAAATCAAAAGAGTAAGATGTAATATGTCCATTTTTACTTCTGAAATCTTACAATGATTTAGTGATCTTATATATTTTTTTTGTATAATAACAGGAAGGAGGTTCTTGAACGTGGAGACAACCAAGGAGGGGCTTCAAGGCACTTAGTATTTTGCTCTTTTGGGATGTATATAATAAAATTACAATGAAGTATTATCCGTGTTTGCGAACAAGAGGTATCTACTTAGAGATTCAGAGTGTTTCTCATAGAAGTTGCCAGGCACCTAGATGTCATGTAGGTGCTTTCACCATAAGAAAATAATGTGCAGTTTAACAACATAATTGAAAACAGTAATAGCCCTTGTTTAACATGCCAACTGTCCAGCAGAGATATATTATAAGCTCAAAGGAAATAATGGAAAGAACCAAGAGAAGAAGGTGCAGTTTCAGATTTCATATAGGTTGTTAATCTTTCATCTTGCATGTGGAATAAAACCAAAAGAGTAAGATGTAATATGTCCATTTTTGCTTATGAAATCTTACAATGATTTAGTGATCTTGTGTATTTTTTTTTTTTTTTGTATAATAACAGGGAGGAGGTTCTTGAACGTGGAGACAACCAAGGAGGCATTTCAAGGCACTTAGTATTTTGCTCTTTTGGGATGTATGTAATACAATTACAATGAAGTATTATGCATTACATATGTAATTCGCATTTTTATAATGGAGTATTTAATATCCTACTTAAGATATTATTTTGGTTTTTGTAAAATACTATTGGATGCGTTTCTATATATAATTTTGGTCATTACAATTGCTGAATTAAAAGGTTTCAATTGTGACAAAATCTTATTATGTAATATTGAAGTTGCCACTGGTTGTTTAATAGTTTTTGTAGCAATTATTATTGCCACTAAATGTCATTCTCTAGCAGCGAGCTCATAGTCGCCACTGATTGTTTAATAATTTTTGTAGCAATTATTATTGCCACTAAATGTCATTCTCTAGCAGCGAATTCATAGTCGCCACTGTATTTAGTGTTTTTTGCGGCGACACCAATTATTACTAAAAGTAACTCTCCAGTGGCGATGTGAAAGCTGCTGTAATAGCTAATTGTTTTTGTGGCGACATTAGTTGCTACTAAACGAATCTATATTGTAGCGATTAAAAAGCTGCCACTGATAATAATTTCTTTTTGCGGCGACAGTTGTCGCTGCTAAAAGTCACTAATCAGTGGGAACTTACGCCTGAATCTGTTTCGTGCAATTATTTTTTGTGGCAATTGGGCATACATTTTGTAGCGACGATGTCGCCACCAAAAGGAGACATTTAGTGGCGACTTTATGTAGTCGTCACAAATAATATTTAGTAATGGACTTACATGCAGCAACCCCAATGTTATTGCTATAAACCTTTAGCGGCGACATTTTAATATTTTGTAGCAACATTGGTCGCCGCTAATAGACAGTTTTCTTGTAGTGGCGATTCATAGTGTATTTGGCCAAATTAGGGGAACTAAACAACAGTTTGCTTCTCTACCATCATCAACCTTGACACAGAAATATCATAAGAAAATTCTGCTAGAGTACTTTACCAAATGAAGCTTTTTTGCCGTGGATCATTGTTTTCATTGCTCTTCAGTTCTTGCAAAGTACCATTCTTCCATCGGATGTTTGCCAACCTGAGTATAGGCTATCACAATGGAACATATATAAGACTTTTATTTTGCTTAAGCCACAAAATTAGAATAAAACTTTATTTCATAGTAGGATTCTGCTATGTCTAATAAGATGGAACAGAAAAATACAAATATTCTAAAAAAATTACATATGTTGCACACATGTAGAGAGGGAGAGATGGAAAAATTTGTAAGGAATTGAAGAAAGAATCATGGAAAGGGAAGAGGGAGTAATTTAGAAGTACCTGAAAACTCCATCGGCATCAGTAGTAGTGAGTAGCTTAGATATAAGAGATTTTATTCCAAAAAGGGACAAATGGTTAATCCTTGCACCATAATAAACCGAAGGAAATCAGAAGGTATACCATAATAAAGTAAAAGAATATTTTGATTATCAATAGTCATTATATTGTTATAATTAAGATGTTTTCCCAATATATTTTTCCTACTGGACAGTACATGTTAATTAAGCACATTCTCAGAAAAAAACATGCATCTTTTAAATCTGTCAAATTGATAACAGAACACCTAAATCAGAGAAAGTACAAAATTTTATCCTTCATCTACATGACTTACAAGAAAGAGAAATGTTATACACCACATACAAATAGTGTATTTCTTTACAAATTAAAATATGTGAAGAACTGACGTTTAGGCTGAATACAAACCTTAAAGCAATAGAATAATACTTTGATCTATGTTTTTCAAAGGTAAAGAGAGTGAGTAACATAGAGCCTTCAAGGTTGGAAATCGTATGCTTCAACTCGTGGACGGACTTGTATTTTCACTTATTTTGGATATTACTATGTTATGCCAAAACATTATCATCTATGTTATTTTTCCTAATTTTTTGTCCCTCTATATTTGCTTTTAAATTTACGGCCCATATGCTAATTGATTGTTTTTACCTTTGAGTTACCCAAAAATATTATTTTTACCTTTGACATAAATATGTACAAGTTTTCCTCCAAGTTACTGAATGATGCCTAGATGTGGTAAATATGTCAATCAATTCAATTTTCCCATTAGCATGCTATATATAGTCTTTTAGTAGTTTATATGGTGGGATTATGGTTAACAGTATTTGCAAACTAGGATAGGTTTTAGCATGATTCTTGAGGCGTTTATTTATTTTCATAAGGAGTGCTTTTGCCTGATGTACAAAGCAACACTATCTTAGTGTTGTCTGCTGAGTAGAAAAGTTTGGCAAAATCTGTCACTATCAATTCCCACAGAGAAGCTACAAATTATAACCCAAAGTTAATATTATATACATTCTTAAAGATGCACCAGGTAGCTAATTGACGTAATTATCTTTGTCTCAAAGATAGTGAGTATTATTCGGTTCAACTTACATCAGTTTCATGTTTAGTTTTTGTAACCATGTAGAAAGATTGAAACAAGTAGGAAATTATCCTTTTACTGTGGAAGCTTTTTCTCTAATCTTATAGCTATACAAAGAACACAAATAACGATGCGGGGCACGGGCACAAGTCCCATCTAGTACATAGAGAACCAAATGTTCTGTTCATTGTTGTTCTTAATATTCAAAAAAATAATGTTTTCTCAATGTTCATTTTGTATTTTAAAAGAATATCTTCTATCATTTTTTCTTAAGCGTATAACTTATCTTAAAATAGAAAAATTCCTAAAATAGAAAAGAAGAGAAAGAGAACACAAAAGAAGGAAAGTATAAACATATTAAATAGTATATATAAAATTATATCTTGTGTTGATTTTTAATTTTTATTATTCTTGAAAACAATAACATTATACCATAATAATACGAAAATATAATAAAAATACATAAAACGCTATATATCATTTTGTATTTTCAACTTCAGTGTCTTATTTTAGACATTTTGTTTTTAAAATTGAATTTCTTAATTGTGATAGTATCATTTCTATAGGTAAGATACAATATATTATCCAATTATGGCAAATGTGACAACAAGGTATAACTAGAGTCAATAGTTAATATTTGTTGTTAGACGAAAACATATTCTATCTTTATTAATTATCTTATCTCATTTCCACGCATCAAGGTTCATATTGATCGATGAGATTCTAAGGAAGACACCACCAAAGGATGTGGTGCAGTGGATGAGACTGTACTCTCCTTAACCAGAGATCTCGAGTACGAGCCCTGGGTATGGAAAAATTCTTGGTAAGGACCGCTTGCCCTCGAATTGGGCCCTACGGGGCGCGAATTCAAATTTAATCGGGCTCCAATGCGGGTACCTGACACCGGATGAGAAACCAAAAAAGAGATTCTAAGAAAGACTATATTGTATGTCGTGATGTTAAAGGTTATGTACATTTGAAAGCGGGACTTAATGATATTTGCTTACTGTCACCACCCGGTATTCCCACCGTCGGAACCGTGATGACGCCTAACATTTCACTTGCTAGGCAAGCTAACATTAGAACAATTTATTCGTTTTTCAACAGTTTAAATTAATAATGAGAAAGGACTGAAATAACTATAATAATCCAAAGAATGTGTGGAAACTAAAGCAACTAAAATATCTGATACAACCCTGGACCAGGTGTCACAAATACATAAGCTACTAGAATAAGGGTCTGAATAAAATATAAAGTCGTCTAAAGAAAAGTACATAGCTAAATAAAAGGAAAGGGGACTCTAGGAGTTGCGCACGCTGAGCAGATGTACCTCAAGTCTCCACAAAGATGTCCAATCTGAGCACGCGAATAACCGCAGAGTGTAGTATGAGTACAACCGACCCCATGTACTCTGTAAGTTCCGAGCCTAACCTCGACGAAGTAGTGACAAGGCTAAGACAGGACACTCACACTACAACCTGTACGCAGTATATAACAAAGACAGAAAAGGGAATTACAAAACAAAATAAGACACCTAACTGAAGATACTAGTTAAACCTCAAGAAATAAACCAGTAACGATTAGAATCACCAATCCTTAGAGTTTCAAATGACAATACCAGAAAAACCAACACAGTTCAAGGAAATAAAAACACATAGGTTGTTGCAGCGTGCAACTCGATCCTACCGTACAACACAACCCTCTCTTATTCCACCGTAATAATATCGACAATCATAAATAAATAAATATGTTGCAGTGCTCAACCCGATCCCACCATATAACAAAATCAGTATCACAATTCACCCTTATCATTGTATAAATCCACCTTTATTTCACCTGTTGCGGCGTGCAACCCGATCCCACTGTATTAGTATAACTATTCACTGAGTACAATTAAATTCATCTTTCAAATCATAAGAACCTCCAAAGTTGATGAATATAAAGCTAAAACAGAAAGGGAACCTTGTACCAACTTGAAAATTCACATATGAAATACTACACGGCAAAACAAGTATGGTAAATGATAATTAGAGGGTGCAAGTGCATCAATTAAGGCAAATAGCAGCAAGTCATGAAAGTATGAAGAGGTTTAACATTTTTTAACATGAAAACAATGATTAACAAGTAGCAATTAAAGCATGGGAGACATTTAGGGCGCATAACAGCTAAGACAGGGAAGGAGATAGTTAAGGAAATATGGAAAATTAGGGAAACAAGAAATTCGGCGGCGTATAAGCACTTTCCACCTCGCATATATGCCGCAACACACGAAATCACATAGCACATAGTATGAGGGTTCCTAATTCCCTCAAATCAAGGTTAAACTCAACATTTTCCTCACTCCGCAACCAACTCAGAGCTCTACCGGGCCTTTCCCCTAGGATCCGCCTCCAAACCACTCGTATCTAACCACAGTTGACTCAATAATATCAAATATTGCCAAAGGAATCAATTACAATGCATAAATTTAGAACGTCCAAACTTTACCCCAAAAAGTCAAAAATCGACCTCGGGGCCACTTGGTCCAAACCCGAAATTCGGACCAAAACCAGATTTCCCTTTCACTCCCAAGCCTGGTTATGTAATTTGTTTCGCAATCCGACCTCAATTTGAGTTCTTAATCCTTAATTTACAAACCCCCCTATTCTTCCTAATCCCTAGTTTTCTACCGTGGAAGAACAAAGATTAGGGCTAGAAATTAATGGGTGATGTTAGAAATGGAAGAAAACGAGTTCAAGTGTACAAACCTATGAATTGATGTTGAGTTTTCTCTTCAAAATCTCTCCTAGGACGAGCTGAGTTATGAAAAATGAGAGAAATCCCATTTTTGAACATTTAACTCACTGGACGTCAGGCCTTCTTCGCGTTCGCAAAGGTCCTGACGCGATCGCGAAGCAACAACTCTATTAGTCTACGCGTTCGTGATGGTCTTTCCCCCCATGCCCGTCGCGTTCGCGTAGAACAACCCACTGATCCCAGCCCAACCTTTGTAACTCTACGCACGGGTGTGGCTGATAGCGTTCCGGAAGAATAAACCCGCCAATGCTCCGCGTTCGCAACCATGGCCTCGCGTTCGTGTAGAAAAAATCCTCCCCTAGCCGAGTGTTGATACCCAATTTTTTCCAAAATATTTTAAAATTACATATATACCTTCGAAATCATGCATTAATAGCAATTGGTATTTTTTCATAATTTTTCTATATTTTATTAATTTATCCAGCATTTTAGTTCCAATAAATAATTATAAAATTGCATCACAAATGATTTCATAAGTATTTCTTGATTTAATTTATTATCTACGGCCCTATTAACACCTAATTGTTTCATAATTAGCCAAAATGGAAAGAGTACAAGGACATGTCGCCACCAAGGCGTGGTCCCTACTATCTATTTAAACAGCCTATACCACATTTGGTGTCACGCCCCGAAATCCCATCATCGGGCCGTGATGGCGTCTAACGTTGAACCCGCTAGACAAGCCAATGTGTATAGATAAACTAGCATATTAACATCGATTTAACAGAATAAACTAAATGGTTCACAACTTAATAGCAGAAATAAATAAATATGGTTTTCAAACTAAGTAAAGACAACATAATACATCGACGCATAATTTTCCAAAAACCTGGAGTCACAAACTCACGAACTGTCTATAAGAGTGCTAAATACAAAGTCTGGAAGGAAATACATGACTGTCTCTACAACTAGAGGAAAAACAAGACAGAAGTGAAGACAAAGGGATGGAAGAGATGCCAAGGCGCACGAACGCCATCGGGTATACCTTGAAGCCTCTAGGATAAGCTGGAAGAAACTCCCACTAATGATGTCCTCCGGGTCCGGCTGCGTAATCTGCACAACATAAAGAAGTACAGGTGTAGCATCAGTACAACCGACCCCATATACTTAGTAAGTGCCGAGCCTAACCTCGGTGAAGTAGTGACGAGGCTAAGACACGACAACAAAATGTACCTGTGCAGTTCGAATATATATATATATATATACAACGGAAGAGAAATACAGGAAGTAATCCATCAATAAGGGAAAGGGGAACATGTTGTGGGGAGATAACAGTTTCATATAAGAAATCTTAAACAAAGAAAGGAACAACAAGGTCAGAATATCAATAAGGACCAGAAATCACAAGCTTGCACGGCATCACCCTTTGTGCTTTTACTCTCGTCCTCACTATGCAATGTATAATGTAATAAATGTAAATCATGGCACGACATCACCCTTCGTGTTTTTACTCTCTTTCCTCACAGTATAATCAATGAATATCGGTATGGAATGGTACATCATACGGCACGACATCACCCTTCGTGCTTTACACTCTTTCCTCACAATATCAAACAATGCACGACATCACCCTTCGTGCTTTAACACTCTTCCTCACAATAGCAAACAGTGCACGACATCACCCTTCGTGCTTTTACACTCTTCCTCACCCAAACAACAATCACAAACAAGGGCAAGAGAGTAAACAGAAAAGAAATAGAAATCCCGGCAAGGGAACAATAACAGTAATCTCAACATCCCAGCAAGGGAGACAATATCAAACAATGCACGACATCACCCTTCGTGCTTTAACACTCTTCGTGCTTTAACACTCTTCTTTACAATAACAAACATTGCACGACATCACCCTTCGTGCTTTAAAACTCTTCCTCACCCAAACAGCAATAACAAACAAGGGCAAGGGAGTAAACAGAATAAAAATAGAAGTCCCGGCAACGAAACATCAATTAAACAATAAATCCCAGCAAGGGAACTTCAATTAAAAAATTAAATCCCGGCAAGGGATCATCAATTAACCCATTAAATCCTGGCAAGGGAACAATAACAGTAATCTCAACATCCCAGCAAGGGAGATAATCACTAAAGCAACAATGACCTGGCAAGGGTATATTTTAGTAAATCTTCCTCTTTCTTTCACTTTCATTTCCATGATTTATTCTATCAATTGAGACGATTCTTCAAAGGATGTAATTATCTCATATTCCTTCATCATTCGTTTTACAATTTGAGCCAATGCTCCAAAAATGTAATATCTCATATTTCTTCATTATTCGTTTCACAATTTGAGTCAATGCTCCAAAGAATTAATATCTCATATTTCTTCATTATTCGTTTCACAATCTGAGCCAATGCTCCAAAGATGTAATATCTCATATTTCTTCATTATTCGTTTCACAATTTGAGCCAATGCTCCAAAGATGTAATATCTCATATTTCTTCATTATTCGTTTCACAATTTGAGCCAATGCTCCAAAGATGTAATATCTCATATTTCTTCATTATTCGTTTCACAATTTGAGCCAATGCTCCAAAGATGTAATATCTCATATTTCTTCATTATTCGTTTCACAATTTGAGCCAATGCTCCAAAGATGTAATATCTCATATTTCTTCATTATTCGTTTCACAATCTGAGCCAATGCTCCTAGAAGTTTAAAGATCACAATTCCCTTCACATGCTCTTTACAACATATAGAAACCATCAATTAAGCATGGAAGTTACAACAAAATCGGAATACTCGCAATAATAAAACTCACGGTCATGCCAGACACCAATGTATAGATACTCGTCACCATGCCTATACATCGTACTCTACAATTAGCAAGTAAAAAATAAGACTCAACTCATATTCCCTCAAGCTAAGGTTAGACAAAACACTTACCTCGGGTCCAAAGTATAGCAATCAACCCTCTAACACCGCCTTTCCTTTAGAATTTGACTCCGGATGGTATTATCTAGACATAATCAACTCAAGTATATCAATAAGGATTCAATGATTCAATTACATGTCCTAATTATCCATTTCCTAGCATTCTTCCAAGATTATCAAAATTCGACCCCGGGCCCACTTGGTCCAAACACGAGGCTCGGGCCAAAACCACGTCACCCATTCACCCACGAGCCCGAATATATAATTTGTTTTCAAATTCGACCCCAAAA
>ML380498.1:0-60476 GCA_005239525.1 Nicotiana knightiana | reverse complement strand
TCGATCGCGGAAGGGAGGACGCGATCGCGAAGAGTAAAAAAAACTAGGGTCCAGAAGTTGACTTACGCGAACGCGTGGGACATCACGCGAAGGTGATGCGGGAGAACTATAAAGCTACGCGATCGCGGTCAACTGTACGCGAACGCGAAGAGGAAAAGAGAGCTAAGCCCTCAGGGTCAAATAAACCTACGCAATCGCGAGGGAATGGACGCGAACGCGATGAAGGAAAACTTAAAGCTTCGCGAACGCGGAAGAGGCTTCGCGATCGCGAAGAACAAATGGACCTGCAACAACTGAAGCAAAAACCAGCAAATTGCCTAAGTTCAAAAATCACTCCGAGGCACCTCCGAAACACTCCCGAGCCCTCGGGGCTCCTAAAAAATCACATGCAAACTCAACAATATCCTACGAACTTAACCGTGCGATCAAATCGCCAATATAACATCAAAAACAACGAATCAAACCTAAAAATCACTAGTTTTTTTTCCTTCAAACTTCATAAACTTTCAAATTTAGAGTTTTAAGTCTGAAACACGTCAAACGACGTCCAATTTCAACCAAACTTCACAGAAATATCTCAAACCACATATAAGACCTGTACCGGGCGCCGGAACAAAAATACGGGCTCAATACCAACATATTCTAGCAAATTTTCATTTCACTTTTCTTTATAAATTTCAGAAAAATAATTTTACTCAAAAATTCATTTCTCGGGCTTGGGACCCCGGAATTCGATTTCGGGCATACTCCCAAGTCTTATATTTTCCTACGGACTCTCCTGGACCGTCAAATCACGGGTCTGGGTCCATTTACCCAAAATATTGACCGGAGTCAAATTTACTCATTTTAATATCAAATCTTAGAATTTTTCGAAGAATTTCATATTTAAGCTTTCCGGCTACGCGCCCGGACTGCGCACACAAATCGAGGCGACTATAAATGAGATTTTCAAGGCCTCGGAAGTACGGGATGGGTAATAAAATAGGTGATGACCCTTTGGGTCGTCTCATTTGGAGCAAACCTTCCAGCAAGCTGACATCATGTGGGGGTTAGAAGAGGAAGAAACCCTAGCAGCCTTGAAGAATCTGTTCCTGGACGATTAAGATATAGATTGTTGTGTCATTGTTGAGGAGGAGAAGGAGGTAGGCCCTTCCATCCAAGCTGTGAGCAAGGGATCATTCCTCAGAAACTGGACTGTCAGACCATCCAGGGCTCGACGAGTCCCGGGGTAACAAGGCTGAACGAGCACTACCTATTTTTTCTAAAGAATACTTTTCGCATTTTTTTACTTTAAATAAAATTTCCAGTGTTCCGAAAACGTTTGTTTAAGTTATTAAAAATCAGTTTTACGTTTCAACGAATCAGTATCTATTATCGTTTTTCTCTCATTACTTTTATCTATACAACATTACTATTTCCTGTCTTGATGAACCAACGACTGTAACATGCAATGAGACAACACAACAAAAGGACAGTGATTCAGAAGAAGAGGATGTCATACCCGATGAAATTATCAGAGAGGTTGAGAATTTGAGAACAGACCTAAGTCCAACCTGGACGAAACTGAGATAGTCAACATGGGAGATTCAGAAACATTCAAAGAAACTCGCTTTAGCATCCATTTGTCACCGTCAGAAAAAGAGGAATACACCCAATTCTTGAAAGAGTATGAAGATATATTTGCATGGTCGTACGATGACATGATTGGTCTAAGTACATCCATTATGGCCTATAAGTTTCCAATTAACCCGATGTGCCTGCCGGTGAAGCAGAAGCTTCGAAAGTTCAAGCCTGATATGAGTCTAAAAATTAAAGAGGAAGTTACTAAGTAGATCAACGCCAAGGTCCTCAGGGTGGTTGAATACCCAACATGGTTAGCCAACATCGTACCAGTACCCAAGAAATATGGAAAGGTCCGGGTTTGTGTCGACAACCGGGATCTCAATCGGGCCAGTCCGAAGGATGATTTCCCTCTTCCAAACATACACATCCTGATTGAAAATTGTGCCAAGCACGAACTTCAGTCGTTCGTGGATTGTTTCACTGGATACCATCAAATTTGGATGGATGAGGAAGACACTGAGAAAACGGCTTTTATTACAGCGTGGGGAGTCTACTGTTAAAAGATGATGTCATTCGGCCAATAAGAATACCGGGGCCACCTATATGAGAGCTATGACTACTATCTTCCATGACATGATACATAAGGAGATCGAGGTGTATGTGGACGACATCATCATCAAGTCCAAGAAAGACACCGAACATATAGCAGATTTAATAAAGTACTTCAATAGATTGCGGAATACAACTTGAAATTAAACCCCGCGATGTGTGCATTCGAGGTTACTGCTGGAAAATTGCTTGGGTTCATCGTCAGCCGTCGAGGAATAGAATTGGATCTGTCAAAGGTCAAAGCCATCCAAGAGTTACCACCGCCAAAGAACAAGAAAGAGGTATTGAGTTTCATGGGACGGCTAAACTATATCAGCCGGTTTATAGCCCAGTCCACAGTCATATGTGATCCAATCTTCAAAATGCTAAAGAAAGATGCTGCGACCAAATGGACCGAGGATTATCAAAAGGCTTTCGACATAATCAAGGAATACTTGTCAACGCCACCAGTTTTGGTCCCGCCAGAGCCAGGTAGACCCTTCCTACTCTACCTTGCAGTATTAGATGGAGCTTTCAGCTACGTTCTGGGGTAGCACGACGAGACAGGAAGAAAGGAGCAGGCTATCTATTATCTGAGTAAGAAGTTCACTCCATATGAGGCACAATATTCTCTACTGGAACGTACCTACTGTGCTCTAACCTGAGTATCCCAGAAGCTGAGGCATTACTTCTGTGCCAACACAACACAATTCATATTAATGATGGATCCTTTGAAGTATATCTTTCAGAAGCCCATGCCCACTCGCAAGCTGGCTAAGTGGCAAATCCTGCTGAGTGAGTTCGATATTGTTTACTTGACTCAGAAGGCGATCAAGCGACAAGCATTGGCAGATGATTTTTCCGAGAACCCTGTGGACAGGGAATACGAACCCCTGAAAACATATTTTCCCGATGAAGAAGTGACATTCATAGGAAAAGACATCGCAGAATCCTATGACCGTTGGAGAATGTTCTTCGACGGAGCAGCCAATTTCAAAGGAGTCAGTATTGGAGCAGTCTTGGTGTCAGAAACTGGCCAATATTATCCGGTATCTGCCAAACTCAAATTTCTCTGCACCAACAATATGGCAGAATATGAAGCCTGCATCTTGGGGCTCAACATGGCCATCGACATGAATGTTCAAGTGCTGCTGATAATTGGTGATTCAGATTTGTTTATACACCAAGTACAAGGAGAATGGGCTACCAAGAATTCTAAGATACTGCTGTATCTGCACCATGTGCAGGAATTAAGAAAGAGGTTCACAAAGACAAATTTTCGGCACGTCCCCAGAATTCAGAACGAGTTTGCCGATGCATTGGCCACTCTGTCATCAATTATACAACATCCAGATAAAAATTTCATTGACCCTATTCCAATGAAGATCCATAGCCAGCCGGCCTATTGTGCCCATGTTGAAGAAGAAGCAGACGAAAAACCGTGGTTCCACGATATCAAGGAGTATTTGTCAAAGGGAGATTACGCAGAACTTGCAAATCATACTCAGAAACGCACGTTTCGGAGATTGTCCAACAACTTCTTTCACAGAGGAGGAACCCTATACAGGAGAACTCCCGATTTGGGATTATTAAAGTGTGTCGATGCAAAGGAAGCCTCCAGACTACTTGAGGAGATACACACTGGGACCTGCGACCCAAATATGAATGGTTTTGTCTTGGCCAAGAAGATACTCAGGGTCGGTTATTTCTGGATGACCATGGAAACGGACTGCATCCAGTATGTCCAAAAATTCTACCGATGTCAAGTACATGCATATATGATAAAGTTACCCCCAAATGAGCTCAATGAAACAAGCTCACCTTGGCCATTCGCCGCCTTGGGAATGGATGTCAATGGACCGATAGAGCCTACCGCCTCAAATGGACACAGGTTCATCTTGGTAGCTATTGATTATTGCACCAAATGGGTCGAAGCAACATCTTATAAAGCACTGACTAAGAAATTCATGGAAGACTTTGTCAGCGACCGTGTTGTTTGTCGGTTCGGAGTTCTAGAGTCAATCATCACCGACAACGGCTCCAATCTAAACACTGACCTAATGAAAGCCATGTGCGAGACTTTCAATCAAACGCAAGAATTCTACAGCATATAGACCTCAGATGAACGGAGCTGTTGAAGCCGCCAACAAGAACATCAAGAAGATATTGAGAAAGATGATAGAAAAGCACAAACAATGGCACGAGAAGTTATCATTTGCCTTACTGGGATACCGCACCAATGTCCCTACATCAACCGGGGCAACTCCTTATTTGCTGGTTTATGGTACGGAAGTTTTTATCCCTACCGAAGTGGAGATCCCTTCCTTAAGAATCATACACGAACCTGAGCTCAGCAACGCAAAATGGATAAAGAGCCATTATGAGCAATTAGCCCTCATAGACGGGAAAAGGATGAATGCAATATGTCATGGTCAGCTTTACCAGAACAGGATGTCCAGAGCCTTCAACAAAAGAGTTAAGCCAAGAAAGTTCACACCGGGGCAGCTGGTGTTAAAGAAGATCTTTCCGCATCAAGATGAAGCCAAGGGGAAATTCTCTCCCAACTGGAAAGTTCCATACATGGTTCACCGAGTATTGACAAGATGAGCACTTATACTTTCAGAAATGGACGGAGAAGTCTGGCCAAAGCCAATCAATTCAGATGTAGTCAAACGATACTATGTGTAATTCTTTATGCTATTCCGTAAATGATGTATATTGAACTACGCCTGACCTGATTCTCGTTTAAGAGAGGATACATAGGTAGCCATATGGGTTCGGTCACAATTCAATAAAAATCTCATTCCTCCGCAACTAGAACTGGGGCAGAATTTTGAGGAGGACCCTCAAAATTCCGAAGCAAGTTCAGCCAATCGCAACATGCGCAACAGTCAGAGACGTCAACCCATCTAACTGGGGCAGAATTTTGAGGAGGAGCCTCAAAATTTCGTAGCATGAGAGGTTGCAATGTATGGAACTGTGTCACGGTCATCGGTTCATCTAGATTCTCAAAATATATATTTTACTATGTCTTTACAAAATCATGCATGTTTTTTTCAAAATATAGCTCTGTTTAGCGAACACTACCCCGATGATATAAATAGGATCATCAGACCAAGCAGAGAGAGTCAAGCAAATCAGGCGGGATACGAACCAACATTCCCCATCTACAAAACTCACGATTTTTCTTTGGATGCAGGAACAAAGAACAAATAGGTTTCGAAGTCACAAACTTCAAACACAGTCGCAAATGAAAAATTTGCTATCAGCACAGAAACAAACATGCTCAAAGTTACAATTCTCGGAACCATCACACTTGCCGACATCTGGTATCAGCACAAAGGATAACATCCTCTGTAGTCATAATTCTCGCGACAATCGCAATACTGAAATCTGCGACCAGCTAAGAATTCTTACTATCATCTGCTATTTATTCTTTTGCATAAAGCTAATCTCTATCTTCCCGTGCATAAGGCTAATCACTGCCTTCCTATCTGCATGAGGTTAAGCTCTACCTCCATTTTTTACTTAATGCTAATCGCCTCCTCCCATTTTTGCATAAGGCTAATCTCTGGCTTCCCCTGCATAAGGCTACTATCTGCCTTCCTATCTGCATGAGGTTAAGCTCTACCTCCTTTTTTTTCATAAGGCTAATCTCTGCCTGCCCCTTGCATAAGGCTAATCTCTGCCTTCCTATTTGCATAAGGCTACTCTCTGCCTTCCTATCTGCATAAGGTTAAGCTCTACCTCCATTCTTGCATAAGGCTACCCTCTGCCTTCCATTTGCATAAGGCTAATCGCTGCCTTCCTATCTGCATGAGGTTAAGCTCTACCTCCCTACTTGCACAAGGCTAAGTTCTGCCTCCAATTTACTTTTTCACCGAGACTAAGGACTGTCTCAAGCATTGTTTACTTTGCTTACCTTTCAGGATAAGCTCTGTCCTCCATTTCCCAAGACTAAGCTTTGTCTTGTGGACATCAATTATTGCATTTCATGGACTGGAATATCACCAACCTGTCCAAAGGAGTCATAGTCTAACGACATCATCCTCATAGCCTGAAGACACCATGTCATGGCCTGAGGATCTATCTCAAGTTGCATATCATTATTCAAAGACATCATAGTTCAAAGGCACCATCCTCATGGCTCGAGAACATCATTTCATGGCCTGCGAATCTCTCATCAAACAATTCATGGCCCAGGATATCATGGTCTAAGGACGTCATCCCTAACCGTCCGAAGACAACTTTCATAGTCCGACGGGAACCTGCATCATGTTTAAATTTATGCACCATACACGCTTGTATTGCTTTTATTTGCAGGTAACTCAGCGAGCAACGGCTATCCCAACAGGAGCGATCCCGCTCTAGTTCTCCCAGCCATATCAAACCTAACCTCTTCCGTAAACCGTTCATTCATCCAGCCCTAGATGTTGCGTCCGTTCTTGCAATGACTTCACTGGCATACTTGACAAATGAATCCGGAACTACATACGACCTGATTTCTGTAATACCAGGGATATGTAGGCAGCTCAGAAATCTGGGTACGGGCCTGAAATCTCTAAAACCGTTTCGCTCGGTCAAAATTCGCCATCATATCTTTACCCGACAACTCTTTCATCCTTTCCGGGTAAAGAAGGGCAGCTGTTGATACCCAATTTTTTTCAAAGTATTTTAAAATTGCATATATACCTTCGAAATCATGCATTAATAGCAATTGATATTTTTTCATAATTTTTCTATATTTTTATTAATTTATCCAGCATTTTAGTTCCAATAAATAATTATAAAATTGCATCACAAATGATTTCATAAGCATTTATTGATTTAACTTATTATCTACGGTCCTATTAAGACCTGATTGTTTCATAATTAGCCAAATTGGTACCTTTTGGCTATAATTGCAATAACTTTGCAATAACTTTGCAATTATAGCCCAATCATATAATTTTATACCATTTTTACCAAAACTTAGTCGTTTGTATTTTTAAATACTAAATAAACATTTTAAATTATTGTCTATGCATAAAATTCATTCTTATAATTATTAGATATTTTACAAATTATTTTAATTAATTCGAATTGGGTATTTAACAAATAGCCATTCTTTTCATATTAACTCTAGCCTAATTAAACCAGACCCACCTGATTATAACAGCCCAAATACTAGGCCCAATCCATCAATTCCACCCGACCCAATGTCTTGTTTAATCTAGACCATATCAATTTTGATCAACAAACCAGATCTCTTCTTACCTTAATTAACCCTAAAAGACTACCCCCAAACCCTCATTCCCATTCTCTCATTTCTCTCATCACTCTCCTCCGTTACACTCTCATCTCCTCTCATCTCTCTCAGGCTCTCTCTGCTAAACCCTTCTCATGTTCACCGGCCGTTGGCTCGCCGGTAACAATGGTGGTTCCACCACCACCCCTAGCCTCCATGGCTTCCTCACATGCCGGATCTTTGCTACCCTGAGGTCCTCAAGGGGACCATAGGTTGTTCAACTCACACTCATGGCCTTTTCATGCCGTTCTCCGGTCACCCTTGGCCGTCCGAGTAAGATCCTTCTATTTCCGGCTAAGCCTACGGGTTTTTAGACGGAATCTCTCTATCTCTAAAGATCTCTCTCTGAAACCCTAATTTTAGCTCTTGACTTCTTAGATCTGTAACAGATCTAAGAGCCTTCTGAGTTATTTTACTGTTTTCCTTAAACATCTTTCCGATTTTTCAAAAACGCCTCTTCGTCTTCAAAACTAAGATTTCTTAACCCCTTTTTAAGCGACTTCCCCTTTAATTTTTAGTATTATTCTATGATTCTTACTATGTTTAAACTGTTATTTAAGTTTTCCCCCTTTTATCTAATTTATTGTGTTGTAAACCTTAGTTCTTTGTCTTAATCCTGGGTTCTGAGACTGTCCTTGCTTATTTGTTCATTTAATTTTTTTGCATGTCTGTTATTCATGAACGTTCTGAGTTTTCTATGATTTTACCCTATTATGTTTATTAGGGTTTCTGGTTTTTGCTTCTTCCACTTATATTATGTTTGTTCTGTTAATTCCTCTAGTCATTACTATTTTTCTAGTTGAATTCCTGACTCTCTGTAATTTTTACTACTGTGTTCATTAGGGTTTCTGATTTTTTGCCTCTTCTTGCCCGTTATGTGTTTATTCCGTTTGTTCATAGAGATTCATGGTAATTTCCCCTAAATCAGTACTATTTTCTATTTGATTCCCTGTGATTGATATCCTTTACTAATCTCTTGCGATATTCTCTACTGATTTTCAACCTCTAAGTTATTTGCTTGCATTATTTTATGGTCGACTATGCTGTCAACTGATTCTTAGGTATTTTTCTTAACTAGAATCTTCTGAACCTAGCCTCAATTACATGTTCTATACTTGTACTGTGTTGAAATTGTTTCCTTGTGTGTTATATTCCCGCCTTATGTTATCTCCTTTCCTTATTTGGCTTTACCGTTTGAAGTTAACTCCCTTAAATTAATGGAGTACTTATACTGATTTTATACTATTTGATACCTAATTCGATAATTACTGCATGACTTTGATTCTTACCTTATTATTCTACCTAGTTTCAAACTATATATATGCATACTCTTCTCTCATTAACAGACACGAACACTTTGGTTCAAAAGGTCTCTTTCACACTCAAAACTTTCTGCTCACTTTCTCTGGTTACTTGCTATTGTTCTAAGTCAGCCGATTGTAAGCCAATGTTGATTACTATACTCTCTTGCTCCTCACTTTGTGTTTATTATCTCTGTACTGGTATGTTGTGACTTCAATTCCAGTCCCAGAAATAATATGTTTCTTTTACTACTTCATTTCATCATGTTTCTAGTTTGTTTCTATCTATGGTTTTGCTGTGCAACCTGTACTTGATATGTCTACATTCCTGCCTATCTAGCATGTTATGTTGTATACTACTCCCCTTAGGATCAGCATGAATATGTTACCCCCATTTTTATAGTATATCTTCCTTCTGGTATAAACTTTTCTCTGCAAAGTAATCTGTACCCCCAAGCTTGTATGATTCTATGTTGATCTTGCTTCATACTGTGTTGATACTATACTATTTCTTAACCCCCTATGAACCCCTTAGAGTACTTGTGATTCTGTAACTATGTCTAATTAGTACTCATGAATCCATGTTTTACTATCTGCACCAATGGCAAAAGACTTCTGCCTATTATGTGTTTACCATACATGCTCTATCTGTCCCCAATCCCCAATCGACCATGTGTGAAGGCTTGTTCTTTGAGTGTTGCTGAATCTGTGTTTGTTGATTGTTAATTACCTTACCCTTGTAAAAACTATTTTACTGAACAACTCTCTCTCTTATTTTATAAAACTATTTCAACCAATTCTCTTTAAACACTATTTCCTAAACCTTTTCAAAACTATATCAATCACTCTCACTTTACTCTTAGGTCCTTAAGTTCTACCCCTCCAATGTGTGGCTGCTTAGGGATCCTAAGAGATCCCTCTGAACTCTGATGCGTTGGAGCTGGCTCTTCCACACTGCACTTACTCAATTATGGTTGTGAAATCTGGGTGTGAGCACTGCTCTTCAGGTCCTTAGTGAACTCTGACAGACTCGGATATGAGAAAGGCTGTGAAACAATTTGAGCATGAGGTTCTGGGCAGTTTTGGTATAATCTGGGCCTATTTTCAGGCTCCTTATAGTGTAACTTCTTATTTTCCTTTATCTATTTATGTAATTCATTCAATATTGGCTTATAATAATTGTTGTAAACGAATATTGGGGATGGCTAGTGAAAAGAGAAGGGTAGCTATATATGTTATCAATATCAATGGGTAGAAACCATGCCTTAGGTTTACATTTCCTTTATCTGCATTAGAATTCCTGTTCAGGACCAATACGCTCAAGTCATGCATTAGATACCATGTTCTTAGGTTTCACGTATATTGTTTCAGCATCTCATTTGACATTATTTTTTATCACTTAGAAATCATGCTTCCAGGCTAAATAACAACATTAACATAAAACTGTTGCTCTTGCACATCCTGAAATCATGCTGTAACTTTCTGTGCATTTAGAAATCATGCTTTAGGAATTTTTCATACAAATCATTCTGCATTTTATATGTGCATACTAGATACCATGTTTTAGGATCTCGTTCGTACTCACTCAATCACACCTAGCTAAACTACTGATGCATGAAAAAAGGACATAAGACAGTCTCACATTTGATTATCCTGTTTCAAATTAACTGGTGATACTCCCTGTATTTTGTAACACCTAGAACAACATGCTCTTAGACGAAAAAAGCTTCTAAAATTGTTTTAATGATTTTGGGAATTATTATGTATCAACCCACGCCTAGACAAGCCTTAGGTATTCAACCATTGTAAAATTGGAAAACCGTTTCCTCTGTGTTTACTACTTAACAGGCGTAAAATTAGTAGGTAAACTGATTAGGGCCCCTACTTTTGAGTTTATAAAACCAAATCTGAATATCTCTTGTGTTCTGATATTCACTTAGACATCATGCCTTAGGATTTTGTCTAATAAAATGCCTTTGTGTGTGTTTGAGTCGTGTTGTTTATGTGCATTATATTTGGAGGTAAATCTGAGGCTCTTAACTGCCTTTTCCTGCTCTTATTTGTTATAGTCCTACCTGTTCTTGCCTATCGCGTAGATTTTTCTCCTTTTAAAAACCTTAGGGGTTATGTCTAGAACTTCCTGTATTAGAGGTCCTAAAATCCTCCAGGACCATTAAGAAGGGACATGTAACAACACGCATAGAGATCTTTAAATAAAACTCGCTTAATAACTGCTAAGGGGTGGGAAAGGGTAGATATGGATATGATGACCGGTGCGCTAATGCCACGTGTAGCCCCTCTTCTGAGGAGTGATTACCGGGCATTTGTACTGATGTGATCCTATAGGACAAACAACCTAGGACTCCCCTACCCATTACACATGTGTGCTTATACTGTAAATCCTTATATATATGCTTAGACTTTAAATCTTTTTAAAACCTTATTTCACATGTATGCTTAGAACTTGAATCTTTTAAACTTTAGCACATATGTGTGCTTAGACTGCGAATCTTTTCAAAACCTTTATTTGTTTACCTGTATGCTTTCATTGCTTATGTGCTACTTGTTTTAATTTCACAAAGCTTGTTTGGTCGGGAACCACAATTGTGGAATTTGAGGGGTGCCTAACACCTTCCCCTTGAAGTAATTTCAAGTCCTTATCCAATATCTGGTTATCCAAATCTCTGTTATAAATGACCCGTAGTAGGTGCCCTAATTCACCTTAATTCATTAGGTGGCGACTCTTCAAATTCCTTACACCCCTTATACCAAAAGGAAATGAGTTATCCCAATAATGTCGATAATCCTGATTGATCCCAAAGGAGAGGGAAAGAGGGGTGCGCGACACCGAGTTTACTCTTCACGATCGCGTAGAAGAAAACACCAGAAACTAGCAAAAATTAAAAACCAGCAAATTTTCTAAGTTCAAACCGTTCGTGGCTTATCCAAAACTCACCCGAGCCCTCGGTTCTCCAAACCAAATGTGCACACAAGTCCAAAAATATGATACTACCTCGCTCGCATGATCAAAACATCAAAATAACACCTAGAACTACGAATCGAACACTAAATCAAATGAAATTTTCAAGAAAACTTTAAAATTTCTATTTTAACAACTGAATGTATGAATCACATCAAACCAACTCCGTTTCTCACAAAATTTAACAGACAAGTCATAAATATATTAATGGACCTATAAGGGTTACAGAACCAAAACAATAAAGTCAAACATTGGTCAATTCCTTAAAATCATTGAATCTTTAAACTTTCATTTTTTTGACAAAAGCGATAATCGAGCTAGGGGCCTCTGAATTCGATTCCGGGCATACAACCAAGTCCCAAATCACGATACGGACCCACCGGAACCATCAAAGCACGAATCCGAATTCATTTTCTCAACGTTGACCGAATTCAACTAAAACAAATTTTAAAGGCAAATTTTCTTACTTCATCAATTTTTAACATAAAACATTTCTGAAAACATGTGACTGCACATGCAAATGGAGAAAGGATAAAATGAGATATTTGAGGTTTCGAAACACGGAATTAGCATTTAAAACCCTAGATGACCTATCAGGCCATCAAATTTATCCGTAAAATGGTATAGTGGAATTTGTACGTGGTTTCTAGACAAGTGAATTAATTTGATCCTGAAATAATAAATAATTGAAGAATTATGCAATAATTAGCCTTAAGATGGAGACGAAATAGCAGGAACAACAGTTCCAGAAAAAGGGTTTCTAGACACAACAACAATGAAATAAAGAAGCAAGAAGATAAGATTGTATTAAGCTTTGAATAAAATGTAGCATAAGTTTGCTAAAAAATGCGTGTCCTCTACAATGATAAATGAGCTTACTATTTATAGCTACGTCTAGTGAAGGAGGTCCTAGGATCGTACCCCTCTTCAATGTCAATTATGAGGGTCATTGATGAAGATGTAATGGTGAACATAAATGCCAAATTCCTTGTAACGGGAAATAGTTCTTAATGCCATGAAATATTCTATATTAAATGTTTTCGGGCGAAAAGTAATTATCATATATTTAGTAGCGTTATTATTTCAAGTGACAAACAGAATAGTTGCCTTTGGTCTTGGCCATCCCCTGTCTTGGGTTCCACGTGTCCCTCTTTTGGACCACCACGTCTCATAACATATTTTACCCAATACAGATAGTTCCCCTACTTTCCGATGACATAAATTTGTGTTACTCAGAAGTTGGTGGAAACACTCTTTTGGCGAGAATTACTATAACTCCCTCTAAGGGCTTATGTCGGTTTATTAGACGCACATCTCTCCGCATTTAATGCCCCAAACACGCGTCATCCCAAGATTCAAC
Source organism: Nicotiana knightiana (assembly GCA_005239525.1). NCBI lineage: Eukaryota > Viridiplantae > Streptophyta > Magnoliopsida > Solanales > Solanaceae > Nicotiana > Nicotiana knightiana. Next base: position 47,397 of record ML380498.1, on the reverse strand, counting down.
ACAACTTTTGCTGATTATCAACGTAATCATGGTCGTGAATTAGGAGCAAAAACTTTTACTTATACACATCAACCTTCTCCCTTATACTTCATAATATTCCAAGCTTCCCTTATTCGACTTGCATCCTACTCTTCATCTTTTCTCTAATTCTCTTCAAAAAAAGACTTTTTCCTCCTTCCATACAATGGCTTCTTACTCAAAGCGTCCAGTTCTTCAAAGAACAAGAATAAGACCAAGGACTTTGCTCCTCCAACAGTGGGATCCATCATCCCTAGAAGTGTTGTTACCACAAAAGACTTCAATGAGATATTTCCTACTGCTAACCCTCGTAGATGGGCCGTCAGTAGGTATTCTTCTTCCATCCGTCCTTCTAGAATTTTTGTTGTGAAAGAATACTGCCACTGCCATGATTTGAATATCGTCGCTGTCGCGCCCCGTTTTCCTCGCAAAATCAGGTTTCGACATTTCTGAGACAACTCCCTTCCTTTTGGGATGGGGTAAGGGATTTGATGATTCGTCACCTAACGGATTAAGGTGCCTTAGTTCACCTAGATCAGTTAAATCATGAAACTAGTTTGCATCACCAGAGATCGGGTAAGGTCTCAAAATTACCTTGAGGGGAAGATGTTAGGCACCGCTCGAGGTCAATAACGGTGGGTCCCGACCAAACTTAATTAAGTGAATTAGTCTTAAAAGGGAAATAAAATGATTTAGACAAATGCAAATTACTTTAAACATGATCAAAGGGGTCCTAGGTTTTTATCCTATAGGATCATTCCATGCAATACTTTGTAACTTCCCCAAATTGGGGTGCTACCCATAGTATTAGTGCACGGGTCATCATATCCTTTACTACCTAATTACTATCTTTCAGTTGTTACCTAAGCGTTCTAACAGCTTCTAACTCGTGCCTTATGCGTGCACTACCCGTCCTTTACCTATGGTCCTGAAGGTATTTAGGACCTCTATTTAGGGTGGTTCTAGACTGACCTATGTTGCTTAAGAAATGAGAAAAGCTAGGCGACAAACAAAAATTCAGATAGGACTTCATGTAAAGAGCAAATAGGGGCTCACATTGACCTCCACAAGTAGACAACAAATGCACGCAATTAAATCAACGAACTTTGTTAACTTAGGATCCTATAGGCAGCATATCTAGATGAGAAGAACAGAATATAAAGAAACAGTTATTAAGACGAGCATCATGACCTATTAGTTTGCCTACTGATTTTATGAAGCTTTGAATTTGGGTATTTACAAGCAGTAAGATATCACATTTTTTAGGTCCAGAATCATTAATAACCCTACAGATTGTCCTTGATGATAACCCAAATTGGTAAAACTCAGAACTGCTTCAGAATCCTATAGGCATGGTTTCTACGAGTTCATTAATTAGAGACCTATAACATGGTTTCTAATTGAATTACTTATTTTAACCTCATAAAGGAAGGGTTTTTTCATCCCTTTTAAATCATATAGGCATGCTTTCTAATTTTGTAGAATTAATTTAACTCCTATAGACATGATATCTAAGTGTTGACTTGATTTAAACCTCTACAAGCATGATTTCTGAGTTTACAAACTGATTTTTTTATCTCCTATAGGCATGATATCTAAGTTGAAACTGATTTTTATCTCCTATAGGCATGATATCTAAGTCATATGTGGGCAGAATTTTAAGAAACTTTCCAGGAAGGTTATTATTCAAACAGATAGCATCCTATAGACATGGTCACCAATGCATGTAAATTATAAATATGTACGGATCCTATGAACATGATTTCTATTACAGAAAGTCTATAACAGGATTTCTAATATGTAAGTGTAAAAATACGAAATCAAACAGTTAGAAAATCCTATAGGCAGGGTCTCTAAACAGATAATAGCATTCACATGATTCAATAAACATAATAAACCTATAGGCAAGATTTCTACCCAAGTTTAACAAAGATATAAGGAAAACCCCTCTGATTTCACTAATAAGCCCCAAATCATTTTACTACAGAGATTATTATAGCCCAGAATGAATAAATTACATAACAGTATCTATTACACTATAGGGAGCCTTAGCAGGCCCAATATAAGCGTGGGAACTAGGCCTTCAAACATAGCAACTCTGAAGCATAATGGTGGTCTATCCATGGCACATAGAATTAGGTTCCTAGTGTATCAAAGTTCCCAAGGGCCTCAGGGACCCCGGGCAATGCTTACACACGGACCACACTTAAAGAAACAGTTCATAAAAGATAGGAAGACCAGCCCCATGTGTCAGATTTCGGAGGAGTCTCAAGGACCCTAGGAAGTGCTCACACTAGGGGTGGTAGGAACTTAAATAACTAAGAGTAGAAGTTTGAAAACCATTACATAGAGGATAAGGGGGACGGGTTTAGAAAATAGCTAATTTTTAGAAGTTTAAGGGTAAGAGGGACATGTTTAGAAACCAGTGCATACAGAAGAGCAACAGAACTGCACCAAGGAACAAACAAATTCATGTTCAACATATAGTTCAAACAAGTTTGCATTTTTTTATTAGGCTAGATGCTAATATTGAACAACCATGGCTTAAGTACAGAAACAGTTAGTAAGAAAACAGGACACATGAATTAGCCACATATTGATCCATGTTTCTAGCAAAGTTCAGAACAAGGAACTGGATTAGGAAGAGTTTCACATTATTTCAGATAACTTAGATTAACAGTATCACTAAGTGGAAACATGTAGTCACATAGCAAACATAATCATGCTGAATATTTAAATAGACCACACAAAATAAAATACTAGGAATTAAGGCATACCAGTCGAGAAGAAAGCAAATAGGGATGCAACAGTAGCCAAATTCCAGAGAGTTAGGCCTTGTCTTTCAGCCGGCCAAATAGTGCAGAAATCAGAACAATAGAACAAAGAGTGAAGTTAAGTTTTTGAGAAACAGAAAGTTTTTAAAGTTGTGAAGTTGTTCTGAAATGGGGTTGTAAAGCGTGTAAGTGTTTAAAATAAGGACAAGGGAAGAGTTTTTATAGCATACAATAGAGTAAAACAAATAAGGTATAAAAATAAATTACACACAAATAAGGTATGAAAATCAATTAATCAATCATTTAAGGTCACCATGAATCAATTAAGAGGACAAAATCAAATAAGTACCACTTAATTTAAGGAAAATCTCACATGGAATCAATCAGTATCTAAGAATGAGGTTAAATAAAGTAATAACCAATTCCAAATCAATTAGGAGTCAGAACAAAAATCAACCAGTAGTACGGGTACATAAATAAGGTAAGAACAAGTAAGAACTTAGTAAGGAAATACGAGTACAAAATTCAAACCCTAATTTACGTAAATAAATCAATTATCACCTTAATTGATAGAGTTAAAGGTAAACAAGCAAGAATAGTAGAATAAATAGCCAATTTTTTGAAACCCTAGGAACTACAAAGACATATAAATAGAGCTTAATTAAAAATCAGTCGAAAAAGTAAAGAAGAAAACCAGAGTTGAAAACATTTAAGTGTTTAAAACATTTTTTCATAGAAATCCGTTAGAACCAAAACCCTAGCTTTTAGGGTAAATGAAATCGGTCGATAATAATGGTAAAAACAGAAAATTTTAGGGGAGAAATACCAAAGAAACACAAAATCGCTTCAGATTAAATAGAACTAAACAGATTTAACTAGAAAATAGCCAGGTTCATGAAAATAAACAGGAAGGGAATCAAATTTGGTTTGAACCGGAGATTTGAAACCCCAATAATACGAGATGTTCATACTCACAGATATCGGAGTAAACATAGATGGAATAATCAAGAAATGAGAGCCTTTGAACAAGATTTGGTTCGAGTCTCTTATTCACATCAAGTAACATGGAAATCATACAACTAGTAGAGAGGTGAGGTAAGATAAGGCATGAAATCGAAGAAAACCCCCATGAATCGAGGGGGATCTGTGACGGCGGGCTAGGATTAGAGGGGGGTAAGAGAAAAGAGGGGAGAGAAGGGATGGAAGGATAGAGGGTTTGGAAAAAATGAGGGTAGAGTTTAGGGTTAGTATAACTAAAAAAGGAAGGTGTATCCTGGACTGTTGATCTTCTGAGATCAACAACCAAGATTAATTTAGGCTGGGGCGGGTAGGGTAATTGGATCAGGGTTATGGGTTAGGATAATTAGGCTGGATAGGGTATTGGGCTATTGGGTAGGTCCGAAAAATAAAAAGGGCTATATTTTAGATACCCACTTAAATTAATTAAATAATTTATAAAAATAATTAATAAATGATGAAAAAGGCTATTTGTGTATGAAAAATAATTTAAAATAATTACATAATATTATAAAAATATAAAAAGTCATTTTCCGTGTAAATAAAGTAATTATGCATACATGGGATATTATTGCAATTATAACCTAAAGATATAAATATAATTATGCATAAAATAATTTAAGCTTAATATAAATAAAGAATGATAAAATTAAGCAATAAAATTATTATAAAATTGTTTGTGATGCAATAAGTAATTATTTAGATAATTAAATAATGGAATAAATTAATTAAAAATCTTATAAAATTACAGAAAATTATGAAAAAATTCTAGTTGTTGCTCATGCATAATTTTGAAAATGTATAGGTATTTTGAAAATATATATGGAAAAAAATGGGTATCAACAACTGCCTCTCTTTACCCGGGAAGGATGAAAGAGTTGTCGGGTAAAGATATGATGGCCAACCTTGACCGAATAGAGTGATCTGAGAGATATAGGTGCACTCTGGTTTCCGAGTTGCCTACATATCACCGATTTTACAAGAATCAGGCCGCATGTAGTTCTGGATCCAACGGTGGAATAAATCGATGGAGTTGTCGCAAGAAAAAGGTTCCGAGTAGGATTACTTGGGGTTTGAAGCGGTTATGGGTGAAATAATTGAAGGAACTGGAGAAAGATTGCTCTTGTTGGGACAACGATTACCCACTGGGTCACCTGCAAATGAAAGATGTACTGCAAGCATATACGTATAGATTTGCATAAATTTAGACATGATGCGAATTCCCTTCAGACCATGAAAACTGTCTTTGGACGGTTGAGGATGACGTCCTTAGACCATGACATCTCGGGCCATGGATTGTGAGGTAAGGGATTCGCAGGCCATGCCAATCGTGCCTCCGAACCATGACACCTTTGAATAATGATGTGCAAGTTTGAGAGATCCATAGGCCATGGCATGGTGTCTTCCGGCTATGAGGATGGTGCCTTCAGACTATGATGCCTTCGGACAAGTTGGCTATATTTCAGCCCATGAGATGCAGAGGCATGATGCTGGAAGCAAGAAGAAAGGACTTTGTCTTGCGTGAAGTTGAGGGTAGAGCTTAGCCTGAGAGAAGAGAACAATGCAAGAGAGACACTACTTAGGCTCGTGCGAGATCCGGGACAGTGTTTAGTCCCATGCAGATAGAAGGCAGTTCTTAGCCTTATGCGAATGGGAGGCATGGCTTAGCCTCATGCAAGATTCAGGACAATGCTTAGTCCTATGTAAATAGAAGGCAGGGCTTAGCCTCATGCAAGATTCGGGACATGGCTTAGCCATATGCAAAGAGAAGGCAGTGCTTAGCCTTATGAAAATAGGAGGCAGGGCTTAGCCTTATGCAAGATTCGGGACAGGGCCTAGTCGCATGCAAAGAGAAGGAAGTGCTTGGCATAACAAATAAGAGACAGGGCTTAGCCTCATGCAAGGTTCAGGACAAGGCTTAGTCCCATGCAAAGAGAAATCAGTGCTTAGCCTTATGCAAATAGGAGGCAGGGCTTATCCTCATGCAATATTCGGGACAGGGCTTAGTTCCATGCAAAGAGAAGGCATTGCTTAGCCTTATGCAAATAGGAGGCAGGGCTTAGCCTCATGCAAGATTCGGGACAAGGCTTAGTCTCATGCAAAGATAAGACAATGCTTAGCCTTATTCAAATAGGAGGCATGGCTTACCCTCATGCAAGGTTCGGGACAGGGCTTAGTCCCATGCAAAGAGAAGAGTAAGAGCAAAGTATTCCTAGCTGACAATGTGTTTCATGCAGAGAGATTATGTCGTTGTGACGATGTTTATCATGATGATATGGCCTTGCATCCAAAGAAAATTTGTGAGTTTTACGGGGGAGGTTGGTTCGTGCCTTTGCTTGCTCGATTTGCTCCACTCTGTTTGAAGATCATGTTCAAGCTATTTAGGGTAGCATTTGCTAAAGTAGAGTTTCTTTTCAAAAGCATGCGTGTATAATTTTCAAAGACATAGTAATATATAGTTTAGAAATTAATTAGACGAACCAGTAACTATGACACAATTAGAGACATTTCTACTTCCTCTGCCGTGGAATTTTGAGGGTCCTCCTCAAAATTCTATCCCAGTTAACTAGATGACCTTTCTAACGGCTGCACATGTTGCGGTTGGCTGAATTTTCTCTGGAATTTTGAGGGCTCTCCTCAAAATTCTGCCATAGTTTCTGATTGTGGGGGAAATAAGAATTTTATTGAATTGTGACCAAAACCACAGGGCTGCCTGCGTATCCCTCTTAAACAGGAATCAGTTCGAGCATAGTTCAATTTACATCATGTAGAGAAGCATAAAATGATTTACACATAATATCTTTTGATTGCATCTGAGTTGATTGTCTTTGGCAAAATTTCCCCATCCATCTCTACGAGTATGAGCGCTCCTCCTGTCAGCACTCTGTGAACCATGTAGGGATCTTGCCAGTTGGGAGAGAATTTCTCTTTGGCTTCATCTTGATGTGGAAAGAACTTTTTCAGCACCAGCTGCCCTGGTGTGAACTGTCTTGGCCTTACTCTTTTGTTGAAGGCTCTGGACATTTTGTTCTGATAAAGCTGGCCGTGACATACCGCATTCATCCTCTTTCCGTCTATGAGGGCTAGTTGCTCATAGAGGCTCCTTATCCATTCTGCGTCGCTGAGTTCAGCTTCTTATATGATTCTCAAAGAAGAGATTTCTACCTCGGCGGGGAAGACAATTTCGGTACCATAAACCAGTAGATAGTGGGGTGCCCTGGTTGATGTGCGGACTGTGGTACGGTATCCCAGTAAGGCAAATGGTAGTTTCTCGTGCCATTGTTTGTGATTTTCTATAATTTTCCTTAATATCTTCTTGATATTTTTGTTGGCAGCTTCCATGACTCTATTCATTTTAGGCATGTACGTTGTGGAATTCTTGTGCTTGATTTTGAAAGTTTCACACATGGATTTCATCAGATAACTATTGAGACTTGGAGGCATTGTCAGTGATGATGGACTCTGGAACCCCGAATCAACAACAATTCGGTCGCGGACAAAATCCGCAACGACCTTCTTGGTCACAACTTTGTAAGATGCAGCTCCAACCCATTTAGTGAAGTAGTCGATGGCCACTAAAATGAACCGTTGCTCATTTGAGGTGGTGGGCTCGATTGGACCAATGACATCCATTCCCCATGCAAAAAAGGGCCAAGGTGAGCTTGTTGCATTAAGCTCGTTCAACGACACTCGTATCATGTCTGCATGTATCTGACATTGGTAGCATTTTTTAACATACCAGATGCAGTCTGTTTCCATGGTCATCCAAAAGTATCCGACCCTGAGTATCTTTTTGGCCAAGACAAAGACATTCATGTGTGGATCGCAGGTTCCGACATGTATTTCCTCGAGCAGTTTAGAAGCCTCTTTTGTGTCAACACACGTTAACCATCCTAGCTCAGGAGTTCATCTGTATAAGGTTCCTCCTCTTTGGAAGAAGTGATTGGACAACCTCCGAAGTGTGCATTACTGAGTATGGTTTGCATGCTCCGGGTCTTCTCCTTTTACAAAGTACTCTTTGATGTTGTGGAACCAAGGTTTTCTATCTGTTTCCTCTTCAATGTGAGAACAATATGATGACTGGTTATGGATCCTTACTGGAATAGTATCGATAAAGTTCTTGTCTTGATGTTGTATCATTGAAGACATGGTGGCCAATGCGTGTACGAATTCATTCTGAATCCTTGGTACATACCAAAAATCTATCTTCGTGAACCTCTTCTTTATTTCTTGTACATGATGCAAATACGGTAGTATCTTGGAATTCTTGGTAGCCCATTCTCCTTGGACCTGGTGCACAAGCAAATCTGAATCTCCGATCACCAGCAGTTCCTGAATGTTCATATCAATAGCTAGGTTGAGCCCTAATATGCGAGCTTCAAATTCCGGCATGTTGTTAGTGTAGGGGAATCTGAGTTTTGCCAACACCGGATAATGCTAAAAAGTTTTCGATACCAAGATGGCTCCAATACCTACCCCCTTGAAATTCGTAGCTCCGTCAAAAAACATTCTCCAAACATCGTAGGCTTCACCAATGTCTTCTCCTACGAATGATACCTCTTCATCGGGAAAATACGTTTTCTGGGGTTCGTATTCTCCTCCCACAGGATTTGCAGCAAGGTGGTTTGCCAATGCTTGTCCTTTGAGTGCTTTCTGAGTTACATAGATGATGTCGAATTCACTTAGCAAGATTTGCCACTTGGACATCTTTCCAGTAGGCATGGGCTTCTGAAAGATGTACTTCAAGGGATCCATCCTCGATATAAGGTATGTCGTATAAGCATGGAAGTAGTGCCTTAGCTTCTAAGCTATCCATGTTAGAGCGTAGCAAGTCCGTTCTAGTAGAGAGTACCATGCTTTATAAGGAGTGAACTTATTACTCAAGTAATAGATGGCCTGTTCCTTTCTCCCTGTCTCGTTATACTGTCCCAGAATGCAACCAAAAGCTCTATCTAACAATGTAAGTAGAGTAGCAGTGGTCTACTAGGCTCCGGTGGGACTAAGACTGGTGGTGTGGACAAGTATTCCTTGATTTTGTCAAAGGCCTTTTGACAATCCACGGTCCAACTGGTTGCAGCATCCTTCTTCAGCATTTTGAAAATAGGCTCTCATATTACTGTTGACTGTGCTATGAAACGGATGATGTAGTTGAGGCATCCCAGGAAATTCATTATGTATTTCTTACTTTCCGGTGGTGGTAATTCTTGGATGTCTTTGACCTTTGGCATGTCCAACTCTATTCCTCGGCGACTAACGATGAATCGCAATAGCTTTCCGGCAGGAATCCTGAATGCACACTTTGCGGGGTTTAGCTTCAGGTTGTACTTCTGTAGCCGGTCGAAGAATTTCCTCAAGTCTTCTATGTAATTTGTGGCCGTTTTGGATTTGATGATGACATCATCAACATATACCTCTATCTCTTTATATATCATGTCATGAAAAATAGTTGTCATGGCCCTCATGAAGGTGGCCCGAACATTCTTTTGACCGAATGAAATCATTTTGTAGCAATACACCCCTCATGATGTAATGAAGGCTGTCTTTTCTGCGTCTTCCTCGTCCATCCAAATTTGATGGTAACCTGCGAAGCAATCTACAAAGGACTAGAGTTCATGTTTGTCACAATTGTCGATCAGAATGTGTATATTCGGCAGCGAGAAGTCATCCTTTGGGTTTTGCTCTGTTGAAATACTGATAATCGACACATAATCTGACTTTCCCATCCTTCTTCGGAACTAGTACAATGTTCGCCAACCAGGTTGGATATTCCACCACCCTGAGGACCTTGACCTTGATTTTTTTAGTAACTTCCTCTTTAATTTTCAAGCTTATGTCTGGCTTGAATTTTCTGAGTTTCTGCTTTACTGGCGGGCACATTGGATTTGTTGGTAACTTGTGAGCCAGTATGGATGTGCTTAATTCGGTCATATCGTCGTATGACCATGTGAAGATATCCTCATATTCTTTCACTGACCAAGTGTATTCCTCTTTATCTGACGGTGACAAATGGATGCTTATGCGGGTTTCCTTGATTGTTTTAGAATCTCCCAAGTTGACTATCTCAGTCTCGTCTAGGCTGGACTTGGGCTTGTTCTCAAAATCCTCTACTTCTCCGACAATCTCCTCGGGTATTGCATCCTCTTCTTCTGAATCACTATCCTTTTGTTGCGTTGTATCATTACATGTCACAATCGTTCGTTCATAAGATAGGAAATAATAATGTTGTAGGGATAAAAATATGAAAGAAAAGTAATAATTATAAAACATCAAGCCATTTAAAGTACCAAACATAATGATTTTCAATGACTCAAATAATGTTTTGGGACATTGAAAATATTATTTAAAACAAGAATGCAAAAGTGGAAATAATTTCTTTTCTAGTAAAAGTAAAGAATGTTATTCAGCCTTGCTATCCCGGTACTCGCCGGGCCCTTGATGGTCTAACAATCTAGTTCTTGAGGAATGCTCCTCCCTTCGCAGTCTGGATTGTAGGGGCCCTCCTCCTCCTCCCCGACGATCACATAACAATCCATATCATCGTCTTCCAAGAACAAATTCCTCAATGCTGCCAATGCTTCTTCTTCCTCTGATCCCCATATGATATCGGCCCGATGGAAGGTCTGACTTAAGTGCAGCACGGGTTGCTCAAGAGGATAATATAGGCCACGCCATGGTGGTGACCAATCATCGTATTCCTGCCAGGTGTAATGATACCCCAAACCAAAGGTTGTGACATGGCGCTTCGGTTGTATCGACTTGGAGATACCTTGAAGATTTTTACTGAGCCCTTTGCCAGGTTCATACCCTTGCCACGCCAATATGCTTTCTATTTGGCTACTCCACCACTTATCCTTTTCGATTGCTCCCATCTCCATGGATGATCACTTCTTGATGGTTCCACTCAAACTTCACAGCCTAGTGCAATGTAGATGCTACAGCCCCAACAGCATGTAGCCACGAGCGTCCCAACATCAGATTGTAGGAGGCGGATATTAGTTTCTCCAATGGTAGCCCTTTGGGACCCATCGAATTCTTTCACATTCATAGTCCCTGCTCGTATCTCATGTAGGCCCTTGCCCAACCTCCGCAGCGTTGTCAATGGGCAAATATTGAGGCCGGATCCTCCATCTATCAAAACTCTAGCGATAAACTTATCTTCATATTGCACTATGATGCGCAGTGCCCTATTGTGACTTAACCCTTCAGGTGGTAGCTCGTCCTTATGGAAAGTGATCTTTTGGCTTTCTAGCACTTTCCCTACCATGTTGGCCATTTCTCCATTAGTGATGTTGTTGGGAACATATGCTTCATTCAACACCTTCATCAGAGCATTCCTGTGTGCCTCAGAATTATGCAAAAATGACAGGATGGATATCGGGGCGGGAGTCTTGTTCAGATGCTCAACGACAGAGTACTCCCTTGCCTCACCTTCCTCTAGAGGTCATCTGGGCCAGTGTTAATAACAGACGTCTTGCTGGAAGCTTGCTTACTGGTTTCTCCCAAATGTTCGGGTGTATAAACCCTTCTTGTTCTGGTAATTCCTTGTGCATCGCCGGACTCTTCCATCTTCATCTTTCCCTTTCTTCTAGCCTCGACCACATAATCCAAAGGTACAACATTGGAACTGAAGGGTGGCGTGGATGCCACCGTTACAGTGAAAGGTGTGGCCACTTCTATCTCAAATGGAGGGTGTAGCTATTGGTGGTGTTACTTCTACTTCAAAAGGAACTGATGTGGCTACCTCGACTTCAACCAGCGGTTGTACCTTCACCACAATGGGATTGAGTGTGGCTGCAAGCTTCTTAGGATCGTCGCCTTCCCAATAAGCCCAATTGATCCCTCGGGATCCCACTATTCATCAGTTTCTATTACATTGACCCCTTCACCCCTATGATCTGGGAGGAAATTGTTGCGGACATTAGGTGAAGTTTCCTTTGCCTGTATAACCTTAGTATCAATAAATGTTTGGATCTTGTATTTCAAGGTGTGGCACTCATCGAAAGTGTGTCCCTTCATACCGGAATGGTACGCATAGTTTTTTTTTGGATTGACCCATTGAGATGAATTCTCCATTGCCACAACGGAAATAAGGGTGACATATCCAACAACTTTCAATCTTTCGTACAACTGGTCGATGGGTTCAACAATGGCGGTGTACTGTCTGGGTGGTTTCCGGTCAAAATTAGGCCTGGGTTTTTGGTAGTTTGGACAAGTTGGAGGTGACTGATAATAGGATGGTTGGGTATAATAGGTACGGTAGGCGGTAGCAGGTTAGGAATATCTGGGGGGTGAAGGTTGGTGTCTGAGTGGAGGTGTTTGGTATACAAATGGAGTTTTTGGACCTTGGGCAACCATTACTGTCCCCACTTCTTTCTTCTTCGATATACCACCTGATTGTAATGCCTTGTTCGTGGACTGGAGTGCTTCGAAATTCGTCACCATTCCATTTTTAATACCTTCCTCGATTTCTCCATTCCATTTTTGATATCGGAGAACTTATGATTCTCAATAACCGTTAGCTTTTCGTAATATTACGGATCCTGTGCCCTGATAGAGAACTTGTTCATCTATTCCTCATCTAATGTCGGCCTGAATTTTGCCGCTTCTGACCTTCACCGAGTAGCATATTCGTGAAAAGTCCCAATTGGCTTCTTCTTGAGGTTCTAGATATAGAAAACAACCGGTGCATTCTCTGTGTTGAATCTGAATCTGTCCATGAAATCTGATGCCATGCTCACCCAATTGGCCCATTTCTTGGGATTCTGGCTTATGTACCTGTCACGACCCCAAATCCTAACAGATCGTGATGACGCCTATCATGGAACTAGGCTAGCCAACCATCACATAACTATTCATTTATTTTAATATAATTTCTCAAATCATTAATAATCAGCATAATAAGTAAATAAAATTTTCTCTAAGTCTTTAAGCAACATAATAATATCTGACAGTCTAAACAATCCCCCAGGATTGGAGTCAACCGATCACGAGCATCTAAGAATAAAACTAACTCTGCTAATGTCATAAACAATTTCTAGGAATAAAATACTATACTAGTAAAGGAAGGGAAATGGAGAAGCTGCGGACGCTGAACAGCTACCTCAAAATCCCGAAAGCTGACGATAACGAACTCAGATGGCTACTGCTCCGAACCAGTACTTATATCTACACATAGAGGTGCAGGGAGTAATGATGAGTACACCAACTCAGTAGTAATGAAAATAAATCACAATCTGAATAATAAGAAACATGCAGCAACAAATACACCAATCCACAAAATAGTAAAATGTCAAGTCTCAACAAAGTGTACACGAGTTCGAAAACCAATTTCCATAAAATCCTTTGAAACAAGTATATTTTCCAATATTTCTCAGTAAAACTCTCAAAAATATCAGTTTGAAAGATGAAACGAATCATAATCAAAACTCAGTAAAATATCATTATAAACTGCCCCTCGGGCCAAATCATCGCTCGTAATCAGTCACTCAGCACCTCACCATCACTCAGTAACAGTCACTCAGCACCTCACCATCACTCAGCACCTCACAGTCACTCAGCATCAGCCCCTCGAGCAACCTCACTATCACTCATGCCTCCCAATCACTCATCACTCGACACTCGCACTCAGTAGGTACCTGCGCTCACTGGGGATGTGTACAGACTCTGGAGGGGCTCCTACAACCCAAGCGCTATAAACAAGCCAAATCATGGCATCAATCACTCTCAGGAACTCGACCTCTCTCATATCATAACATCCTCACAATAGTGGCCCTCGGCCTCACTTAGTCAGACACTCTCAGCATGCCACTAGGGCCATGAATAAACGGGGTTCTCGACCCAAAATAGTATTTCATTTCAAGAAATAGTAATATATCAAATAGGAGTGTCAACAATTTCACAAGAAGGACTGAGTGTAAAATCATAGTTTCAAAGTGAGGAATATCAGTAAAATATCCCCCAAGGGGTTAAAAAAATCGGCACTAGGCCCCAAACATGGCTTACAACCCAAGTATAACAAAACATAGTTATACTAATAAACATATGCTTTAAAAGCAGTTTCGCAACTTAATAGTTGCCTAAAAAGGAACATATTTCCAAATTTTCAATTCGTGCACGCCCCACACTCGTCATCCAGTATGTGCGTCACTCCAAAACCGTGAAAGGATGTAGAGTCCGGGGTTTCATACCCTCAGGACAGGATTTAAAGACATTACTTACCTCAAACTAGCCCGAAAAGCTACTCCGCAATGTGCTTGCCTCTCGAATCAACTTCCAAGTGCTCCAAATCTACCAAGTTCAGATTTTTCTCATTAAATTATGCTAAGGGAATGAATTCCAAATGAAAATTTTCAATTTAAGCACAAAACCCCAAATTAGCCAAAACCCGACCCCCAAGACCGTGTCTCGGAACTCGACAAACTTTATACCAAAACGATCTTCATCATCTCACGAGTCCGTACATATAAAGAACTCTGAAATCGTAGTCCGTTTAACCCCTCAAATCATCCCTAAAAGGTCTCATAATCTCAAGCCCTAGTTTTCCCCATTTTCCACTGATTTTCCTTAATTAAACATTGTTAATGGGTTCAAAAATCTTACCTTAATGCAGAATAAACAATTTCCCCTTCAAAAATCCTCAAAAAGCTCAGAACCCGCACATTAATGGTGAAAAGAGGGTTAAAAATCGTGAACTCTCCTTTTTATACTTTCTGCCCAGGGATTTCCGCACCTGCGGCCTTATTACCGCACTTGTGGACTCGTACATGCTGTCCCAGGTGCGCACCTGCGCATATAACTTAAACCCCCAATTTTCGCACCTGCGATGGCTTCTTCGCACCTGCTCTTTCGCAGGTGCGACCACCCATCCGCACCTGCGAACCCTTCAACAACAGAAAAACTCCGCACCTACGCAAGGTCTCTGCACCTGCAGAACTCGCGCTTGCAGTCTTCCTTCCGTAGGTGCGATCACACCAGCAGTGGTGCACCAGCAGCAGCTTTGCTGCATTTTCCCAAGTTCAAACCTCCGTTAACCATCCGAAATCAATCCCGAGCCCCTCAGGACCCCAACCAACCATACCAACATATCATATATGATCATTCAAACTATTTGCACTCTTGAAACACCCAAAATAACATCAAACACCAAAATCACATCAAATTCAAGCCTATGAACTTTGAAATTTCTAAAATCCACCAAAGATGCCGAAACTAACCAAAACACATCCAATTGACCTGAAATTTTGCACACATATCCAAAATGACATTACGAACCCGTTACAACTTCCGGAATTCCATTCCGACCTCGATAGCCTATTTTCCATTGCCGACCGGAAATCACCAAAAACTAACTTTCGACAATTCAAGCCTAATTCTACACCGGACGTCATAAAAATATTTCGAACACACTCCTAAGTCCCAAATCACCTAACTAAGCTATTCGAACCATAAAATTTGCATTCCGAGATCGTTTACCAATAAGTCAACTCTCAGTTGACTTTTCCGACTATAAAGCTATTTTTAGAGACTAAATGACTCAATTCTCACTATAACCATTCTGAACCCGAGCCAACCGACTCTAACACATCATAAACAGTATAACCAACCTATGACAAGGTAGTTACAGTAAATATAATGCAGATTCTACGTAACGACCGATCGGGCCATTATATTCTCCCCCACTTAAACATATGTTCGTCCTCGAACGTGCCTAGAGTTGTTCCAAACACCACCAAAATTTCTTTGTAACCTACCATGCACATATTCATAGGTGATCCCATGTCACCCTACCCCATATAGGTCTAATAGCACAATACAGTTGAAATTTCGAAGTCCAATCCTGACCCATAAACCTTAAAACGAAATTTTCACTTCTAAAATAATTTATAAGATCAAATTTCCACAACTATAAACTGAAATACTCTGAACACGCTTTATCAAGCCATATCCATAACCCAAGATGTAATCACATAATATACCACGTGACTCAACACTCATAGCGATAAGTCCTAATCACAATAGCTGTTCAAACAACTCAATACCGGTACATACCCTCTTATCAAGCAATGTCTCTCTCTAACACTTCCATATACTGCCGATGATGAAAGAAAAATGTAGAAACCAGCAACCACTCGCCCTATCGGCATCAATACCATCCAGAGCCATAACTTGTGCAACTCGTGCACTCCATAACAACATCCCCAAAATCTCAATCATAAAATAGAGAAGATTCACACGATAGGACTATCTTGCCATTAACTATTACCATTACAGCATCATGCTAGAAGCTTGGTACTCACCGTAAAATTAGAACATACGAATCTGACACCAGAGATCATACCTCTACCTAACTCTGCTGCAAATCATGATCCCTTCCAACTGCTGGACCACATGAAATACTTTAAGCCACCTTGTTCAAAATCAATAACCATGCAAAATTTGACATCAAGTACTCAAAGTGCATTGCCATAACCACGGGGAAGTCGGACGATACCATGCCACCCGAACTAGAAAAAATATAACCAACACGTCTCAATCATGCAACACCCAATTACTTACCTTACTCAAATTCTCGCTATAAAGCCCAGATAGAACCGCACCCTATACATATATAACCAACAATCGCAACTCCTCGAAACACCGAAAGGTAACTCATATATCACTCTAAAGCACGAATAAGCCCAATGACAATCGAATGGTACATCCCTCAACAATAGCAACTCGGAGTCAACAAATTCCTACTCGGTGCAGAACACACACCCATACTGGCCTACCAATAACCCTAAGTCAACTCTGGTCACCCACAACAGGTAGATAACTCTCCAAAAATTCATAATGACTGAATCATGGCATATACTAACATCCGACTAGCTTTTCATGCATCTTCGTAGTTCGTAACTACAACAATAATCTATTTATGTAAACTCCTAATCTCGAAGTTCATGAAGCGTACAAATTACTATACCTGATCTCCACTCCGCTGCTCAAATATATGACACATCCCTGATACTCAACCACTCCACAAGGGATACCCCCATAATTCCTCTACGTCACCAAGAAACCTTTAATATCAGCAGTCGATCCAACAAGAGAGCGTCGTAACTCCAATGAAGCACCCTTACTCAAACACATTGTCTTTTATGAATGTATACTCTCATCCAACCACCCAGTAGTGGTTACCTTTACCTAATCATCTGAAACTGACAGTTCTGACCTTCCTTCCAAAATTGAATCGTGACCTCACATATGCCACTCTCCACTATACACAAAATACCGCATACGCCATGCAATCCTATGATAAATATGAGAACTTCATGCTCCCTTCCTAGACATTTTCCTTTGTAACGTCGTTCATATCATCCATTTTATCTTTTCCTTTGCCTTTCGGTACACTTGGAGGAGGAGAAGGTTGAGGTCCTCTGGATCTAGTATGATAAGATGATGATGCCAGTATGCGTGAACCAACCTTAGGGAATGGGAAAAATCAAAGAAAGAAAACAAAAAGGTAACCAAGACAGTAAGAGTTCCAAATATGTTTGCAGTATTTAAACACATATTGCGGGAATGTAAATTCGCGTCCTAATTTGGGAGCCTCGTTGTGACCGAGGTAGGCCTAGCGACAAGTTGATTTGAAGAATTTCAGGACCTTCCCCAGGCTTTTTGTTCTTGGCTCCATCAATCAGGTTCCCTAGGTCGCGCATGCCCAGCAGCAGGTATACCCTTGCTAGATGCCCTCTTTCGCTTCCTTCAACATTCTGGCAGTGACAAATCTTTTTCTTGTCTTCTCGTCCAGCTCCATCAGACCCTGCTCCAGATATTCCAGCCTTTCATTAGACTTGATAGCCATTTCCCTCCATTCATTGATCAGCTCCATATCAGTCTTGTGTTGCTCCAGATGCTGGGCCTCAGACTCATGAACTCTTTTTCATAGTTTGTTGTATTTCACTTGGGCTTCAGCAACCTCGTCTATGACCCTTTTTCCTCAATCGATCCCCAGCTCAACTATCTCCGCTAAGTTGTCTTCCAACCATGATGGGTAGAAGCGTACATGCCCTGCGTGATACCGGTCTAGTTCGATGGTGTCATTTTCTACAATGATCTTTGAGTTCCACATATGATGGGCTTCATATTTGTATGGGATGTCGTCATCCTGAAAATCTTCCCTGTAATGACTCATTTTAGAAACTCATTGTATGACTTGCTTCCTGCCTGGCTGTCTCATAACCTTGATGGTAACATAAGGGTATATTCCCCTTAACCCGATCAACACCAAGTGCGGAGCGTCCCTAGATCTGATAATGAAATCGTCATTAGAGAACCATTCGAACATCCATTGAACTTGATCCTCAGTCAAATTGTCAAAAAACTACACCCATTCTGTAGTATTTTTTGGTTGAGCAAACCTGTCTAGGATATAGGTCATTTTATTAGGGTGGTGGAAAGCTATGTGATCATTCCACGGTCTTCGTGGAATATCTTGACGGTATGGACATCTTTAGAGATGCTCCAACAACCAAACATGTAGCAGCAGATTACAACCCTCGAAGTGTTTGAACCCTTTTTGGGAGCGATCCAAGGCCCGATACATGTCAACTATGATCATAGGGAAAACGGTCTATGTTTTCCCCTCAATTCCCACCATTAAGGTTTTGGTTACCACGGCCAGTCTTGTGTGAATTCTTTCCCCTTGGATTGGAAACACTATCATACCCAGGAAGCGGACGACGAACATAAAAACCCTACGGTGGATCCAGCCCAAGGAAGTGATAGAGAATTCATCATGGAAGATATGGTAGGATTTTCTATGACTGTATTGTTCATAAAAGAAAGTCAAAAGGTATGTAAGACTTCTTCAGACATAGCAAGTCATTGTTTTTCTTTAAACCCATCATCTTCAGAAACCCACTGGGAGAGCGATTTCTGGCACCAATAAACCGGGACTGTCCCAAGGCAGTCCAGCGCATCCCGATATTTCTTCTAAGAGAGAGGTCATTTTTATGTTTCCAAAGTGAAACACGGATATTTCTCTGTCCCAGAACATTGTGGCAGCTTCAATCAACATATTGTTCGGTTGGATGTCCAATAAAGAAGGCAAATTTCCTAAGACCTTTTTCACATGCTTTTTGTCACTTGATGGAAGATCTTCCCACCAATCTAGCAACAATGGTGGTATGCTACGAACCATGCCAAACATGGGGACTTCGTGCCTCATTTTCTGCAAAACAAATAAGGTTAGGCCCTTTCCCCTCCAGATTCGGCTATTTATACATCAGTGATTAGCATATTGGCACTTATTTCTCAAAATTAATGCATATATCGTGGTTGCGTCTGTTGGGATTATGGTAACCCCGATGGACTTTTGGACAAGTATTCTCTTAAAGGGTTATTATGTGGACAACATATTAACCCGGGCTAAGTTTGACCATGATGCATGTACAATTATAATCAGAGTAAGGTTGCTATCGAGGTCTAGACTGGTACCCTCAAGCGGATAACTTGAGGGGGAAAGGCACGGAACCGTCGACTGCACTGCAGATCGACTAGTTTTACCGCAAATAAGCCTTTCCGCATACAAATGGGTGATATATAGGAAGAGCGCAAACACTCATCGAGCGTTGCTATGGTATTGATTACGCACGAGTTGAATATGATGTTGAGCATGATTTATGCAACAGAAAATAGCATGTTATCACATATTTTTACGTTTGAAAAATGATAAATGCGGTATTTAATAATTGAAAAGAGACAAGTCAGCTTCCATAGTAGAGAGTAATAAAATAAGAAAAACAAATCTTAAAGGCTCAAAAAAAGGAAAATAAATTTACATAGAGTGGGAAGGGGAAAGGGTGTGCAAGTATTAACAGAATAAAGCATGCTTAGAAACTAATTCACAAAAAATCAAGTTCGTTATGGTAAGAGCATAAAAAATACCCCAGCAGAGTCGCCCATGCTGTTGCGCCCCCTTTTCCTCGCGAAATCTGGTTTCGGCATTTTTTAGACAACTCCCTTCCTTTTGGGATGGGGTAAGGGATTTGAAGAGTCGCCACCTAACGAATTAAGACGCGTTAGGGTACCTAGAGCAGTTAACTCATGACACTAGTTTGCATCACCAGAGATTGGGCAAAGGCTCGAAATTACCTTGAGGGGAAGGTGTTAGGCACCCCTTGAGGTCCACAACGGTGGGTCCCGACCGAAAATAATTAAGCGAATTAGTCTTAAAAGGGAAATAAAACAATTTAGACAAATGCAAATTACTTTAAACATGATAAAAGGGGTTTACTTTTTTTAGCCTATAGGATCATTCCATGAAATACTTTGTAACTTCCCCAAATTGGGGTGCTACTCATAGTATTAGCGCACGGGTCATCATCTCCTTTACTACCCAATTACTAGCTTTCAGTTGTTACTTAAGCATTCTAATAGCTTCTAACTTGTGCCTTATGCGTGTACTACCCGTCCGTTACCTATGGTCCTGGAGGTATTTAGGACCTCTATTTAGGATGGTTCTAGACTGACCTATGTTGCTTTAAAAATGAGAAAATCTAGGGGACAAACAAAAATTCAGATATGACTTCATGTAAAGAGCAAATAGGGGCTCACATTGACCTCCACAAGTAGACAACAAATGCACGCAATTAAATCAGTAAACTTTGTTAATTTAGGATCCTATAGGTAGGATATCTAGATGAGCAGAACAGAATATAAAGAAGCAGTTTTATTAAGACGAGCATCAAGACCTATTAGTTTGCCTACTGATTTTATGAAGCTTTGAATCTGGGCATTTACAGGCAGTAAGATATCACAATTTTTTTAGGCCCAAAATCATTAATAACCCTACAGATTTGCCTAGATGATAACCAGAATTGGTCAAACTCAGAACTGCTTCAGAATCCTATAGGTATGGTTTCTACGAGTTCATTAATTAGAGACCTATACCATGGTTTCTAATTGAATTACTAATTTTAACCTCATAAAAGCAGGGGTTTTTATCCCTTTTAAATCCTATAGGCATGCTTTCTAATTTTGCAAAATTAATTTAACTCCTACAAACATGATTTCTAAGTGTTGACTTGATTTAAACCTCTACAAATATGATTTCTATGTTTACAAACTGATTTTTTTATCTCCTATAGGCATGATATCTAAGTTGAAACTGATTTTTTATCTCCTATAGGCATGATATCTAAGTCGTATGTGGGCAGAATTTTAAGCAACTTGCCAGGAAGGTTATTAATCAAACATATAGCATCCTATAGATATGTTCACTAATGCATGTAAGTTATAAATATGTATGGATCCTATGAAAAGGATTTCTAGTGCATAAAGTCTATAACAGGATTTCTAATATGAAAGTGTAAAAATACGGAATCAAACAGTTAGAAAACCCTATAGGCAGGGTCTCTAAACAGATAATAGCATTCACATGATTCAATTAACATAATAAACCTATAGGCAGGATTTCTACCCAAGCTTAACAAAGATATAAGGAAACCCCCCTGATTTCACTAATAAGCCCCAAATCTGTTTATTATAGAGATTATTACAGCCCGTAATGAATAAATTACATAATAGTATCCATTACACTATAGGGAGCCTTAGCAGGTCCAATATAAACCTGGGAACCGAGCATTCAAACATAGCAACTCTGAAGCATAATGGTTGTCCATCCATGGCATATATAATTAGGTTCCTAGTGTGTCAAAGTTCCCAAGGGCCTCAGGGACCCCGGGAAATGCTTACATGTAACGACCCGGTCGGTCGTTCCGAGAGTTTAGCCCCGTTTCCCTTATTTTTGCTTCATTTTGTGTGGTTCGACTCTTGTTGTTTTGTTAGGTTGGTTGGCTCAAGTTCAGAGTGGTCGTGGTGAGAAATGAGACACTTAGTCTCTTAAGTTGGCCTTATGGTTAGAAAAGTCAACCGAAAGTTGACTATTTGGTAAACGACCTCGGACTGCGGAGTGAGTTTGGAATGTTTTTCAGAGGTCCGGATTAAGATTAGGCTTGAATTGTTCGAAATTGGGTTTTTGGTGATTTTCGGTAGGCAGTGAAAAATTAGGTATCGGGGTCGTAATGGAATTCTAGAAGTTGGATCAAGTTTTTAGAGTTATTTTGGATATGTGTGCAAATTTTCAGGTCTATCAGACATGTTTTGGGTGGTTTCAACATCATTGACGAAATTTTAGAAATCTCAAAGTTCTAAATGTGATTTGGTGTTTTGGCATTATTTTTGATGTTTTGATGGCTCGAGTAAGTTTGAATAAGGTTATATGATGTGTTGGTATGTTTGGTTGAGGTCTCGAGGGCCTCAGATCAGTTTCGGGTGGTTAACGGATCGATTTTTGGTTTTGGGAGATATTAGTTTTGCTGGTTTCTGTTGCAGGTATTTTTGCTCTTCGCCATCGCGTAGAAGGGTCCACGATCACGTAGGCTAAGTTGGGCAGGGGTGAAATTTCTCTATGCGATCGCAGAGGTCAGGTTGCGATCGCGTGGGGCTATAATGTAGTGCTACGCGAACGCGTGGCCAGGGTTGCGTTCGCATAGAAGAGAGTGAACTGGTGAGGAGTGGAAGGTTTTGTTCAATGCGGTCACATGGGAAGGGACGCGATCGCGTGAGTGGTGAAGACAGAGCTTCGCGATCTCTTAGGGTAAGTTGAGGGGCTGTGTATCTTTGTGCTTCGCGATTGCATGGCTTTGTCCGCGATCGTGATTAAGGAATAGATCTGGGCAGTATATTTTAAAAAACCATATCCGCGACCTTCAGCCGTATTTTCACCATTTTTGGACGAAATTGAAGCTTTTGAGAGAGATTTAAGAGGGAATCAATGGGAAAACACTTGGAGATTCGGAGCATTTGGGAGCTGATTCGAGAGGCAAGAGCATAGCGGAGTAGTATTCGGGCCGGTTTGAGGTAAGTAACGATTGTAAATCTAGACCTGAGGGTATGAAACCCCGATATTTCATATTGTTTTGATAAATGAGGTGACGCGCATGCTAGGTGACGGGCGTGTGGGCGTACACCTGTAGGGATTGTAACTTTGTCCGTCCCGTAGCGACTATTACGCCGCTTAATTGAATTAAAATCATATGATATCCTGTATTTTAGAGATTTATACTATGTTTTGAGCCGTACACCATGTTTGGGGCCTTATGCCGACCTGTTTAGACCCTCATGGGTATTTTTAATACCGTCCTCACACGATTTTGATAGAAAATATGAACTCAGTCGTGCTTTATACCCGTTCACTGTTTATTACTGTTTATTACCCTGTTTTAGAATAATGAAAGATAATTTGGGCTGAGTCCCTATGATTTGTGGTGAGTTGGGCTGAGTCCCCGTGATTTGTGATGAGTTGCCTGAGTGTCTCGTGAGGATGACTGAGTGAGGCCGAGAGCCAGATTTGTGAGGATAGTTAAGGATCGGGCTGCACGCCGCAGCACTATATACATATATATGTATCGGGTTGCACGCCACATCGAGATATATGGATTGGGATGCACGCCGCAGCGAGATATATGGATCGGGCTGCACGCCGCAACGAGATATATATATTGGATCGGGCTACACGCCGCAACAATATAGCAGTTGGCCTGTAGGAGCCCCTCCCGGAGTCTGTACACCCCCAATGAGCGCAGTTGACTATTATGGATCGGGATGCACACCACATCAGGTTACTATTATGGATCGGGCTGCACGCCGCACCGGGTTATTATATGGATCGGATTGCACACCGCATCGGTTGTTATATGGTACCTGTTGAGTGAGAGTGTTGAGTGTGAGCTGTTGCGCCCCCCTTTTTCTTCTCCTTTCAGATTAGTCAGGGTTTCGACATGATTGGGAAAACTTGTTTCCTTTTGGGAAAAGGGATATAAGCAATCGAAGAGTCGCCCCCTAACAAATTAAGGTGCGTTAGGGCACCTATTTGGGGTCATCTACAAACAATATTTAGACAACTAAAGAAAGGGTAAGGGCTTGAAATTACTCCAAGGGGAAGGTGTTAGGCACCCCTCAGAGCCCACAACTGTGGTTCCCGACCAAACAACTTTGTGAATTTAAGCAAGTAGCAAACATGCAATTAACGTTTAAACAAGTAAAGATTTTTGAAAGATTCGTAGTCTAAGCACACATGTGTTACTAAAGTCTTGCAAAAAAAGATTTAATGTCGAAGTAAGGTTTTTGAAAGGGTTATGCTCTGAACATGCATATAAAGGATAGAGGGAGTCCTAGTTTGTTTGTCATATGGATCACATC
This sequence comes from Nicotiana knightiana, assembly GCA_005239525.1. Lineage (NCBI taxonomy): Eukaryota > Viridiplantae > Streptophyta > Magnoliopsida > Solanales > Solanaceae > Nicotiana > Nicotiana knightiana. The sequence continues at coordinate 23,344 of ML380498.1, read as the reverse complement.
AGTACAATACCCGGTAATCAATCCTCAAAGAGGGGCTACACGTGGTATTAGCGCACCGGTCATCATATCCATATCTACCCTTTCCACCCCTTAGCAGTTATTAAAGCGAGTGTTGGTCAGCGATCTCTATTGTGTGCCGTTACACATCCCTTCCTAATGGCCCTGGAGGAGTTTAGGACCTCTACCTACGGGGTAGTTCTAGGCAGACCCTCAGGTTTAAAGGAAAAATACTAAGGCGGCAAGCAAAATATATAGGACTTAAGTAAATGGGGACAGAGAAGAGCAGATAAGAGGCTCAAATTTACCTCCACAAATAATGCAAATAGACAGCACGACTCAAACACAATTAAGGGATGTACTGTTAATTAGAACCCTAAGACATGGTGTCTCGGTGAATTCAAAACATAAGCACATATGCAGATTTTTTTTATAACTCAAAGGCGGGCCCTAATCGGTTTGCCTACTGATTTTAAGAACCTGTTGAGCATTAGGCAGCATACACAGAAGAGGCAGATTTCCAGTCTGAACAATTTGGTTACCTAAGGCTTTCCTCGGTGGGGGACAATGTATACTAATTACCAGAATTGTTGGAGAAACTGTTGTAAATTGTTACTTAAAACATGATGTTCTAGGTGTTGCGAAGCACGGGATTATTGCCAGTTGTTTTAGAGAAACTTAGTGAAGTTGTTTTACACCTTTTTATGCATCAGTAGTTAGACTAGGTGTAGTTGAGCGAATAGGACCCTATAACATGATATGTAATACACAGGTAGAGATGCAGAATGATGCATATGCAGAATTCCTAAGGAGATATGCACAATAATTGCAGCATTAGACATGATTTTAGAAGATGCAAGAGTGACTGTTTATTAGTGTTATCCTAGGGACATGATTTCTAAGTGTGCATAGCAGTATGAAACATAATTGTAGGAGATACCAATTATAGCATTATTTACCCTAACACATGATTTCTAAGTACTGAAATAAGATGCTGAAACAGTGTTCATAAAACCTAAAGGGCATGATTTCTAATGCATGATATGCTTTGCACATGTTAATCCTAAACACGAGTTCTATTGTGCAAAGAGAGAATGTAAACCTAATAGCATGGTTTCTACCCTTTGATACCTATAACATGCATAGCTACCATTTTCCCTTTCCACTATCCGTCCCCAATAGTTTTTACAAATAATTATTAATGGCCGTTTGCACTAATTACATAATGAATAAAAAATAAGAAGTCATACTATAGGGAGCCTACCAATAGGCCCAAGATCTCCATAATTCTTAATGCCAGCAGGTTTCACAGCCTTTCATATAATCCGGGTGTGTCAGAGTTCCCTAAGGACCTCAAGGGATCCCGGGCAGTGCTCATACTCAGATTGTTATAACCATAGTGAGTAAGTGCAGTGTGGAAAGGCCAGCTCTAATGCATCAGAGTTCAGAGGGACATCATAGGGATCCCAAAGCAGTCACACCTTAGAGGGGCAGAACCTAAGATTCTAAGAGTATAGTGAGAGTGCTTGACATAGTTTTGAAAAGATTAAGTTGGAAAACAGCTTCTGAAAATAGACTAGTTTGAAATCAGCTTTGAAGAACAATAGAAGAGTTTTACTCAATGAAAATAGTTTGAAAGAAAAGAGGACAAGACAATCAGAGCAACAACTCAACATAAAAACAGCACACATAGAACAAGGATTTCAAGACAAGTTCAGTATCCACAAGCAGGGAGATGAGGGATTAGGACAAATATAAGGCACATAGGGAAAGCACACAGTGACAGAGTCGCACATAGGTTCAGCATGGGTTCAAGACTACATAGAGGTTAAGTACATATGGTGCAGATTGTTGTGTGCCAGGAATCAAAGAAGACAGAAGTGGGGCAGAATCTCATTGAAACATGCAAAAGGGGGTAATAAACATGCTGAGTAGGGGTCCTTGTTGTCTTTAATCAGCGAGCATCCAATAACCAAAATTGTATTTGATACAACTACTTCTCACTCCTCAACCCCATCAACTTCATCTCCACATTTTCCAACACCAATAGCTGCTACAGTATTTCCATCCGCATCTTTTCTACCACGAGAAACTGCTACATCACCTATACCGGCCGCACTTGATCATAAAGGAAGTGTTCCTCTTCCCCAGTACCTAGTTCATGGGAATTTGGGGCAAAATTATGCTGCCCCCTCCGGAGATCCACAAGAGAGGAGGAATGTCACTCTTTCGATCTCCACCAGAGGCAATTTGCTATCTCGACCAGTGGATCTTGCTAATTACCTGAAGCCTTTGGATTCAGAGAAGGATTCGGAAAAAATTCAAGCTCTCTCGGGAGAGTGCTTCTTGAACAACGCTATGCACAACGCCGCAGCTATATATTCTCTACTTCTTTTGTGATTTCAACTATTTTTCCATAAACACATCCTGAGTTTTCTTTTATCACTTTTTATGCCAACTTTCTTGCTTTCGAGGGCCTTCAAAGGTTGATTAGGGAATAGGAGGAACTTACCTCCAAGCAGAATCAACTTTTGGTTGAACGGGACAAAGTCGTTATTCGCCTCTTGGAGTTGGAAACTAAGGCTGCCAAGGCTTTTGTGTTGGAAACTCATTTGCAGCAACGTGAGAAGGAAGTGGAGACCCTTAGCCAAGAGATCGCCCCGTTGAGGGTCTAATTTTAAGAGACTAGGGTCAAATGGGTTGAAGTCCATAATGCCATTCTTGCTTCATCCGATTGTCAGGCTGCCTCTGCTGAAAGATTGAACAATTTAGAGTCAGCCTTGAATTCCAAGGCTTAAGAGCTTGCTTCTTTAGGGGAGAAATATCCCCAGCTTGAGGAGAAGCACAAGAGGACCAATGAGAACAATAGGAGTTTTAGATCTACTATCCCCGAGCTCGATGTTACCCTCAAGTGTGTTAGATACGCCCGGGAAAACCTTTCTGCCGAGGTCACCCAACTCAAAGAAAAACTCAAGCGTCGAGTGGCTTCCCTCCTTATTGAGAAAACATATGCTATGTAAAGCACGAGGAGGAAAACCTTGGAGGAGGCCAAAGCCAGTATCATTGATTTTGATACAGAAATTGCTAAGGCACGTGAGCTTGTGTTAGCTGCTAAAAGTGGTCTCCCAACAAGATCTGATGCTCCTAGTCCTTCTGGTTCCGATTCCGAGTTTTCTGGAACTAAAGAAGAATTGAAGGATGGATGCTGAAGGCCAAGCTGGTGAAGACCAAATGTTGAGCCATCGGTGGACCCATCTACTGCTCGCGGGGATGCGGACACTTCTCTTCCTCTGGGTTCCGGAGATACTGTAGTTTAGGTTCTATTTTCTTTTCCAGTTCTTGTATTTGTTCCATTTTTGCATGTTATTGTAAATAAAAACATCTTTTTGCTCAAATATTGTTTGAGTCTTTCTTTCATTCGAATATTCATGCAACCTTTAATCTTTACATTTTCTTCCTTTTTCTTAAGAGTTTTGTGCATGTTTTTATGTTTGCGTCTTATTATGTGAAGCCTTGGGTGTATTTTCCCCGAAAGAGTTTTGGCTCTGGGAATTAACCCTTTTTGTGAGGAATTTTATAAGTTCTTACGCTAGTTTACTTTTTGTGGCCTTTCGTATACAACTTCATGTGTATTTTCCCCGAAGACATTTTGATTCTGAAACCAACCCTTTAACGTGAGTGTTTTTATAACAGAGGGCCCTCTTATTTACGGTGCTCTTGAAGAGACGTCTCTTGTTCATTACGGCACTAGCATTTGAAGTACTTGTTTAACTTTCAAATGACAAAGTTAATTCACCGTTCAGACAAGAAACAAAATGAAAACAAAAGGATTTCATTTCATTTTATTCTTTCTATTTTCAAAAACTACATAAGCATTTGCTATGCTGAAAAGAAATTGCCATTACTTGTGGATTACTTGTATAACTTGTTTCTACGGGGTTGTTCCGGTCCCGATGATATGATTGTGTTTCCGATTTTTCATTTCCCGGTCGACATGGCAGTCATTGTTACTGTATCCTCATATCGTTCTCCCACCCACAGTGTTCGAATGCGAAGAATTCAAATTGGAACACTGGAAGTCTTGTATCTTCGAAGATTCCAGTAATGAATTGCTAGATAATCATTAACTTGGTAACATACTTTACTACCCTTCAGGAATTTATGATATAGAGCGAAGGACTATCTAACAATCCTCTTGTGGTTTGTGCCGGTGAACGGTCGAGTAACCTTTGCTCAATGGCAAACTTAACTTCCTGGCGCGAATTTGCTATAGAGCAAAAGATTACCTAACAATCCCCGAGTGGATCTTTGCTTGTGTGCCTTGCTATAAAAGGTCTTATTGCTTCTGTCTTCGTAGTATGCATTGTGTTTCTGCCTCATTACAAAAACTGAACGAAGGAAAAAAGAGTGCAGCACATGCATTCCGCTCGGATAATGTTCATCAGCAATAATATCTTTTGTTTACCTTGAAAATGGTAATTACAATTATATTTGATTAAATGGTTCTAATAATATGCGATTTATCTTAGTACTAGTTGTTAGGCAGTTGATGATGAATGCGGTTGGAATAAATAGAGTAAAAGCAGTTAAGAATTCAAAGATAAGCATATTGGGATGCCTTAAATCGAAAGCTCGATGTTGGCTTCGGGGGTCCTCAAGGTCGAGGCTCGGGGCTAACATCAGATGATCGATGAAGCTATAACAAACTTATAGGCTTCGGAGTATGCTATTTATGATCAATAATGATCTATAAATAAAGAAAAATTAATTAGAAAGCAATAAATGTAAGTAAATGAGCTAGTAGAGAGGAATAGAGAATGTTTGAGTAATAAAGCAGAGAATGTTCTTGTGCCTTGTATTCAATATTGTGTTTTACAAAATGACAAGGGTCCCCTTTATATAGGAGGGAGAATCCCAATATAGTAAATTGACATTTATTACAAAGACTTTGATTGATTCGGCTACTTAGTATCTAAGTACGAAGTCGTACTTTGTTACAAAGTTGTCTGCCTCAAGTCGTTTCGCTATGCCAATCCTGAGCCCACACTATCTCGAAGCTGAATGTGAGGTAGGCTCGAGGTCGGACCTCGGGTCATATCTGGGGCCTTATGCAAATAAGCAACCGAGTGCCATAACGATCATAAAATTGGCCTTCCCAATTTTAGCCGTACATAGATAGTCCCCGCGTTTCTTGGAATGCAAAGACAAGAAACGTCTTGAATTAATCATCCTTTAATACTTGCGTTATTGCACCACCCGCTCCGTATGAGATGACCGACGAGATAGAGAGGAACCTATGGGGGCCCATACAATTGCTAAGAAGTTCCTGCATTGATGACAATAATTAATCGCTCTTTGGCTTTCTATAACGTACATATTGACCTTCTATGAATACGCCTTTCCCCACTTCTTCTCCCATATCGTGCCTTCAAGCCCTTGAGAGATTATTCCCTACCCTTTTTTCGGTATTTCCTTTCTGACCAAATCTTTCTTTCTTTTCCCTTTTCTCGCGATTCTCAGAAGAAAGGAATGGAGAAGGCTTGCTCCACCGTTTCTCATATTGACAAACTTTCCTCCCATCCACGACCATCACAGGAGAGAGCAACAGAGCCCCCTCGTCTCGAGGACTGCATCCCCGGGGCATGCGTGATATCCTCCGATTTTAAGGTTGACAAATCATCTTTGAGGCTAGGGTGATGCGAGCCCATGTCCCGGTATGTCAGCTTGATCTCGGATACCGGAAGGTGAAAATGGACTGTCGGTGAGGGAGTTCAGTGTTGGTGAAGATCCCCTCCTGGGAGGAAGATATTACCATGTATGAGGTCGGCTTCCTTAGAATTTATACTTATCCATTCACCCTCAGTCCGGTGGATCCATCATCGCCCTCAATAAACCCAGTAATTCTGGACTTCTATGATCGATACCAGGTGACCCTTGGTTAGATACATCTGTCGTTCTGGCGTATTGTATATATGATCATGTATTTTACCAATATGGTCGAGGGAATTCCTTTTATCCTTGACCACTTGATTAGAATGTATAGCCACCGACTTTATCGCGGTGGCCTGATCAAACATAAACGCCGAGCTTCGAAGGCCTCTTTTGCCTGTACCGATGAAGTTAGGGACAGAGGATGGATGAGTCACTTTGTCCTAATCAGGACTATGTACCTAATCCTGGAGGGAAGGACGCCGTTCCCCGAGAAGTAGAATATGAAACGCAAGTGCACCTACTAACCAGATGCCTTCTCTCTTGTTGTTATTTGATCGCCTCATGAAATGTCTTCTACTATTACCGTATCCATTACCGTGTATCATGGCTCGGTTAAGAGTCTCTCGGATTGGGTCCGCCAACTAGACTCGGTCTTTCCATATGTCGAGCGTGTTTGGCATGATCTGGCAGCGAGCCGATGGGAGGTAAGAATCATGGTAAGCCCTTCCTCTTGTGGTAAATGTATCTTCCAGAGAGGCATCGCTGACTATATCCCTCATCCGATGATTGTTCCTTTTTATTTATGCAGGCCTAGGAGAGACTTCTATGATGAGGGAGGTGCCTCTTGGGGAAGCTAATATCCCGAAATTTGTTAAAGAGATGAAGAGGATAAAGGGATCGCCGACTGAGTCTTCAAAATCGAAGAAATCCAGAGTGGATGGGTCCCTGGTTGATTTTGTGACCTCGGCTCCTGAGGTTTGTGAGGGTCCCCGGACTGGCAGCGGGGAAGGAGCTGATCTTGAGGTGATGTGGGATGGAAGGAAAACCTAGCCGCCCCGCATCTTGTTGAGCTGACGATCGTCGAACCGGAGATAACCAGGCCAGATTTTGATGCGGCGGCTACCTGATTTAAAATCGAGAAGCTTGTTGGGGATACGTCGGACAACGTTCCTAGTCCAGGTGTAAACCGGGAATCTTTCCGAGAAGATGTGCATTTGGCTGCGGGGTCGAAGGCGCCTAATCCCACGGTTCCTCAAAGGCGAGGGAAGGCCCTGATTTTTTTGCCTCAAGTTGTTGATGTGAGAGACTCCTCCCCAGATTAGTCTTTCCTCTAGAACAATCGCAGGATGCCCTAAATAAAGAGTTTCCTGATAGGGGAACATCCGTTGAGGGCCGAGTCGTGTCCGAAGAGTTGTGCGTCGTGGCCGAGGAGAGTCCTGAGTCCGAAGCTCCTTCTATTTTTCGTGAGCTCGATAGAATCTGTGCGCAGGTAATCCTTTTGCGAGTTTTGCCAAATATTTCGATCCTTATTGTCCTTACTTTATCAAGTCCGCGCTTTTAAGCCAAATTGTTTTACGATCAAACCTTCGCCAAGTTCCTGGCCGACTTGGCTTTCTATGAATTCAAATGCAGGAAGCTTTCCTCGGAAGTTAACGAGCTCAGAGGCCGCTCTGGTGAAAGAGAAGGAGAACTCCGCGATCTTCGGGCTCGCTTGGAGGTGACATCCAGAGAGAGATCATGTCTGGTTAAGCAGGTATCGTAACTTCTTTTTTATTTTATCTGTGTGTTCATCTTACTGCGGCGTCATGATCTGCATCGGGCCATTTTTTTCCGTTTGAAAAGGAAAGTGCCCTGATGAAGGAGGAAATTCGAGCCCATGGTGCCGAGGTCCTCGAACTGAAATGGCATGTGGATGAGATGAAAGCCGAGAAAAGCATTCTCGAGGTGAAGGTGACCTTGGTTGAGCATCCCCTTCATGAAGCGAGGGCGGAGTGTGACAGGTACAAATATTGTCTCACCGAATCGACCGCCGCACTATCCGCAGCGAGAGCTGAAGCCACGACACTTGTTTCATCGTATAAGGAGGACGATGTTTCAACGAACGCTCATGCTAAGAGGGTGTCCGAGAGGGTGAACTTGCAGTTGGCCCGAGCAGTGGAACATGCTCGGTAGAGTCTCGGAGGCGGGCTCTTGAGGATATTCGTACCTGGAGCATCAATCTGACTACCGAGATCGAGAGGGTGAAGACCCTAGAAGAGGAGGCTGCTTCCTTGATTATTTCTGAGGGTGTGTCAAGCGACGGCTCGGAGGATTGTGGCGATGGAGGCGGATTCCCCGAGGGGGAAGAGATCGTCGAAGACCTTAAGCCCAGTACTGGAATTTCTGAGGGCATAACCTCCCGGGGGGGGCATCGAAGACACGGCTCAGGCGGTAGATTAGGATTATGTTTATTTCCTTTCTGCACAGGCTCGAGATATGAGCCTTGTAAAAATTCCTTTCCAACCCTTCCATTTATGCAAGTAGTTTTTCATTTCTCACTATCCTACCGTTTTTGCTTTTGCTTATTTCATCTAGTTGTGATGCTTAATGGATCGTCGCATTCGAAAAGACTGCCCTTCGGTTTGCAATCCTTAAATCAAGATTCGAACGGTTTTATTCTCCAGTTCTTTTGAATTTTCATCGGCCTTCTGGTTTTGAGTTAGCCATGAGGATCTTTTAAGTTGGCGTCACGACTTTAACGCATTTTCAAATGGACTTTCTTCGGGCTCAGTCTTCGAGCCTGATCTCGGCTCGGGCTTGTTCGTCCTTTATGTTTTGAATTAGTCCAAAGGCCTTTTGCGCTGGCTTCAAGGATCTTACGCGACTTTAGTTAACCATTTTGGGCTAAGTTCCCGAGCCGGGTCACGGATCGAGATCATCGACCCCTTAGGTTTTGAATTATCTTGGAGGCTTATTACACTCTTTTAGCATGGCTATGCTTTCCGTCACTTAAGGATCTTATTTCGAAGCTCTTGTGTTCACCCGACTCTACGATTTCCCAAAAGGACCTCAATTATGAATCTTTATGTGGCGATTGATGGCCGCCTCGGAAGGTCTCACCCTGTGGCCGGATTATGCCGAGCCTTCTCACTGTTTGGAGCTGACATGAGAATGATCGAAGCTCTTTTTTCGAGCCGACATGAGAATGTTCGGAGCTCTTCCTTCGAGCTGACAAAAAAATGTTCGAAGCTCTTTTCTTCGAGCCGTCATGAAAATGTTCGAAGCTCGCTCTTGCTTACACTAAAGGTAGCATGATTTTAACCGATTCTTTCCGAAACAATTTTTAAGGATCTGATCTTATAGCGACAGTCGGGCGTCCCCGAGTCACATTAGTTTAGTCGTAGCCTATTGACCGGAGTCATTTGTGTTTGGACGGAGCCTTTAGTCGCGAGTATCATATCCTCCGCATCTATATTCGAGGGTATGCCTTTTTAGGGGTCTTACAATTTTCGAATATATAGCCTTGGCTTTGAATTCGCGACTGTGCCTTGTTATTTAGATATGCTCACTTGGGGCCTTGTGGCCTCGGTCATGCCCGTAGGACTTACAGTTTTGAACATATCCGAGGTTACCCGCCTGGGATCTTACGGCCTCGGGTCTTTGACAATTTAAATGTTAATGATAGTCGTTTATTGAATTTTGCAAAGTTTTTTGATGATAAAGTACTCCTTTGACGGTTTTGATACAAGTATACATGTTTCCCGTCGCCGACGGTTTGACCCTTCTATGCGGACACTGTTCACTCGACCGTTTGGCCCGATACATTATTTTCCTACTGAGATCCTTTTCGACTTGTGTTGCTTCACTCGAGGGATGACCTTCCTGGGTGATGCCCCCCAGTATTTCAGTTTAATTGGAGTGAAGCCTTGAATGCTTGACCGAGTTTCCCTTGGGTAGAACATAGGTGTTGCCTCATTAAAAACCTTGCCGGTAAAACCCTTTTTAGGGAAAAAACTCGATCGAAGGAAAAGAGTGCAACATACGCCAGAGTATCCCAAAGGTCTTCCGAAAATGACGGGTGTCCCGATGTCCTCTGCCAAGCATCTGCAAAAGTTAGTTCAGAATATATTAATGGGAACGGGAGTATGGTTTTAAATTATCAGCAACAGTGTCTGGGCAGGGGTGTGGTTAATTCACTTGGAGGTTGTTCGTCTGCCGAGGTGTCGATCTTGCATGGTCTTTTGTCGATTTTTTCGAGGGCGCAGTACGGCCCCTCCCAGCTTGGGCTTGGCTTGGCCCTACATTATTTAGGGCCTCGAATATTTTGCGGCGGCCTCTCTTGAGACCGAGTCCCCGACTCCGAAATACCAGTGGATGGCCTTTCATTTATGGACGGCTATTGAATTGACGGGGCTCCCCGCTTTTTATTTGCTAACTCGAGGGCTTTGGTTGTGGCTTTGTTTACTTGACTTTCCCGTGGCAGGCCGGATGCTGACGTCTTTTTTTTACCTCCTTGGCTAGTTTTATGAGCCAGGTCTCGACCGCCGAAGAGGTCGACATTTTCTCCTACCTCAAATTTTGGAATGGTGTGATGTGCCCGCAGGACTCTGGAGCGGCGTTCCTCTTCATCTGCCTTTTGCGTTTTCAGACTCCCTTTTCAAATTTCGGATGTCAGTTCGGCTCTCAAATTTGGCCTGATTATCAGTACGGGGGTCATGAGGCATGGGCAAGACCTTCTGAGTTTGTGATCTTCGGGTGACCCTGCTTCCGATCGGCAGCTTCCTATTACTCGCCTGATCTACCGTGCGGGTTCACCCCTGACGATATCGAAGTAGGATATGGTCCCACGCTGAGCCATCGCCCTTACGTTTCTTCCTACTTTGAGGAATAGTTAATCATAACATAGAGTAAGTTTAGCTTTACCGTGCGTTATCGGTAGAGGCCTGATGACACCTGTCTTCTATTTTGTGGGCGTACGCAGCGGAGGTAGCGCTCTAGTTATCTATTTGGTCGGGATGAGGGGTGCCAGGATGACATCCGCAGACCCCTTCACGGTTTTTCGGAGTGTCTTATGCAGAGTTGGTTGGATGAGCGTTCCATGGGGTAGATCTTCGCTTTTTGCTAGTTCTGAGAATGTATCTGTCCTGCTTTCCATGTTGGGATTTTCTCCCCACGGTGTGGTCGCACGACTAAAACCATGTTCGGGCACCTTTGCGCTCTACTTTTTCGAAGCTCTCCCTTACCCGACCTATCTCTTGGGAGGGGAACATGCTTCTCCCAGGAGACTTCGACTCCTGCCCTCCAGCTGTCTCTGAGCCTGCATTCATAACCTCGCACTCGGTTTGGTTGTTTGTTGATCTTACGGTTTTTGTGACTTGGCTAATTACGCTACTCGTAGGCGGCCTCAGAACTGTGTCAAGCCCGATCCCCCAATTGTTCGAGACCCCTTGGGGAAACGGAGTCCGTATCCCTAGAGATGTACTCATTTTTGCAGAGGTTCCTCCTCCGGTCGGGGCAAGCACAGGCTGGTAGAAAGATCTGCCCGGATTCGGAATTTTAACAGCCCATTTAAGCTGACAGCTCGATGATGCCCTTCAAGCTCGGCAGGCGAAATGGTCGGCTGGCCCGACTACTCGAGCCCAGGCGATAGGCATTGAAGTAGGTATATTGCGAATGTGGGAATACAACTGTATGGATCGAATCTATATGGAAAAGGAGGAGTTTGGGTTTCAGGACATACCTACAACATAGGAGTTTTATCTCCTGGCATTTAGTGGGTAAGGAATTGCGTACCTTGCTTCCGGACGAGAGCCTTCCATGAATCTGGCCAAGCTTTCTTACCTGGCCACGTCCTTTGGTCCTGAAAAAATCCTGTCGTTGCCGTGGATATTCGCTTGGCCACGGGTTTCTGCAAAACATCGGTCCCGACGCTGGTTGTGCGACCGACCCGCTCCGCTTCTTTAGGATGCTTTTCTTTCCTGAGTGTGTACTATGGCTCGGTGGTCAACAAACTCTCGGAGGTATCCTTTGCCAACAAGTCGGGCCACTTCCTCTCGGATTTTCCTGCAATCATCAGTCCTATGGTTGTGCGCGCCATAGAACTCACACACCAGATTAGGGTTTCTTCGTGAAGGATCTGATAATGTGGACCTTGTCCATCTGGTGTCCTTGATTCTTCCCATAGTCTCTATAACACCTGCACCGCCAGCACCGAAGTTGTATTCGGATGATGAGGGCACTTCCGTCGGTTCTGGGTATCCTTTGGTTCCGGGCATGATCACCGATCTTAGGGGGGTTCGACCTCAGTCCACCTTTCTATTGACTTGGGGCGCGTCGCTTCTCACGTCATCTTCCCGATTCTTGACGTACGCTTGATATCTTATCTTATATGACTTCAGATTTCTCGTGGAGCCTTGATTGTGTCCTCTTTACGAGACCCTCGAGCATTTTTATGATAGAGGGGTTAGTTGTCAGCCCATTGTCATCAGGCCTTTCCTACAATCGTCGTACTTGAAGGGTCGTCCTCGATGCCACTGCACTCGAGATTTGTTGATGGTTTTGCAGTTGGGTGATAGCCGCTTGATGTGCTTGTAACATTTCGAAGATTATATGTAGGTTGGATCGTTCTTATCTTTGTGCGATAGTCCCTCGCGCTTCGTGTCGATCCACTCAGGCGGACCCGTGTTAGTGTGGGAACTGGTATTATCATGTCGGCACTGCTCGAGCCTGCATCCTCGGGGGTTAGCTCCAGCGTACTACTGCGGTCTTGCAGCGGTACGCTAGCATTTGGGGAGGCTATATCGTTCTCCCCGAAATCCTCAGAGCTTCTACCCTCATACGTATTTCCTGAATCTGCCCTCTGACCTGAAATCAAAGATTCTGGGGTGAGAAAAAGTGTGAAAGGTAACTTTCGTATTTCAACGAACCAGCACTAAAATAATCACTATTATTTTTAACCCACGGTAGGTGCCAAACTGTTTACCTTGAAAATGGTAATTACAATTATATTTGATTAAGTGGTTCTAAAAATATGCGATTTATCTTAGATTCTTGGTAATTACAATTATATTTGATTAAGTGGTTCTAAAAATATGCGATTTATCTTAGATTCTTCTACCCTCATACGTATTTGCTGAATCTGCCCTCTGACCTGAAATCAAAGATTCTTGGGCGAGAAAAAGTGTGAAAGGTAACTTTTGTATTTCAACGAACCAGCACTAAAATAATCACTATTATTTTTAACCCACGGTGGGTGCCAAGCTGTTTACCTTGAAAATGGTAATTACAATTATATTTGATTAAGTGGTTCTAAAAATATGCGATTTATCTTAGATTCTTGGTAATTACAATTATATTTGATTAAGTGGTTCTAAAAATATGCGATTTATCTTAGATTCTTCTACCCTCATACGTATTTGCTGAATCTGCCCTCTGACCTGAAATCAAAGATTCTTGGGCGAGAAAAAGTGTGAAAGGTAACTTTTGTATTTCAACGAACCAGCACTAAAATAATCACTATTATTTTTAACCCACGGTGGGTGCCAAGCTGTTTACCTTGAAAATGGTAATTACAATTATATTTGATTAAGTGGTTCTAAAAATATGCGATTTATCTTAGTACTAGTTGTTAGGCAGTTGATGATGAATGCGGTTGGAATAAATAGAGTAAAAACAGTTAAGAATTCAAAGATAAGCAGACCGGGATGCCTTAAATTAGAAGCTCGATGTTGGCTTCGAGGGTCCTCAAGGTCGAGGCTCGGGGTACTATCAGATGATCGACGAAGCTATAACAAACTTATATGCTTCGGAGTATGCTATTTATGATCAATAATGAGCTATAAATGAACAACAATTAATAGAAAGCAATAAATGTAAGTAAATGAGCTAGTAGAGAGGAATAGAGAATGTTTGAGTAATAAAGCAGAGAATGTTATTGTGCCTTGTATTCAATATTATGTTTTGCAAAATGACAAGGGTCCCATTTATATACGAGGGAGAATACCAATATACATTGACATTTATTACAAAGATTTTGATTGATTCGGCTAGTTAATGTCTAAGTACGGAGTCGTACTTTGTTACAGAGTTGCCTGCCTCAATACTCGTGTCGTTTCCCTATGCCAATCCTGAGCCCACACTACCTCAAAGCTGAATGTGAGGGAGGCTCGAGGTTGGACCTCGGGCCATATCTGGGGCCTTAAGCAAATAAACCACCGAGTGCCATAACGATCATAAAATTGGCCTTCCTGATTTCAGTTGTACACATCTTTTGAGGTGCGCCACGTTCCAGTTTGGGCACCTTTTATCCATTTTGGTTCTCCAAGTCATATGAACCTTTCCTGATGATAACTAAGACCCGGTAGGGGTGATAAGCAGGTATTTTAACCTATTATTTGCTCTCTTTAACTTATTTTAGGCCAAAAATGCTTGAAGGTGTTCCCAGAAACTAATGAAATATGCTTGCGTGCAGGAATTGTTCAAAATGAACCAAAGGGATCATAATAACCTCATAAAGGAGTCAAAAGTTGAACAAAAACCAAGATTGGACAAAGAGATCTGAAGCGCGGACCGCAAAAATATATTTTACGGCCGCGATCATAACTACGCGGTCCAGGAAAGGGAGGTTCAGAGAGTTGGAGTTTCAGGTTAAATGATAAGCGCGAACCACACCAGAAATGTGCAGTCGCAAAAGTCTCTATGTGGCCGTGATGGAAATCATGCGGACCGCGATGAATGAGGTTCAGAGAGGTTGAAACTTGAGCAAAAGAGAGAAATGTGGTCCGCGTCAGAATTGTGCCGCCGCAGAAGTCCCTTGTGCGGCCGCTATTGAAATTATGTAGTCCGCAAAACTAATTGAATAAAGGGGACCGCAATCACAATTACGCGGCCGCGCTCAAAATTATGCGGCCGCACAATCTCCGCAGGGGTATTTTTGTTAGAAAATTGCAGCTTAGTATAAATAGATCTTTTTGTCATTTTTAGGTTATGTTATGTATTGTATGAGCATGTAAGACGGCTGGGTTTTCTGTTTTAGGAAATTTTTTACAAGATTTACTTCTTAACATTAGATTTTCAATTCTTAATCTCATATTATGGCTTTTATCATCATTTCATCTTTGATTTCTATTATTTCCATGAGTAGCTAAACCCATAGCTAGGGTTGTGACCCAACCCTAGTGTGGGTATTTAATGTGTGTTGGATTTAGGGCTTGAATGTGAATGTGTTAGTGATATTTAACTTAATTCTTTCTAGAATTATAGAATTAGTGGTTGCAGACACTGATTCATGCCTTTATGACTTAGTCTCTACTTGAGAAAGAGGGACTAAGTCCAGGAAAACTAGGCTAACAATGAAATGGGGTGAACTCAAGAAATTGATAGCCACAATTAAAGGGTTAAACCTAGAGATAGTAATACGTGACTTGAGCTAATATCGCTTGAATTGCATGAATACCCATCTGGACTTGAGAAAGCCAAATTGGGCAAAATCACTCAACTACCGAGAGGTATAAAGTGAGTACGTGGGTGTGATAGCTATATTACCATCCCAAACTAATCAATATTTCTCTAAATTCTTGCTACCCGTTAGATATCCACCTAGGTAGAAGTCACTACCCTAGTCTCTTTAAACATGTGAATAACAACAACGAAAATACTGTACTTAGTTTCAATTATTGCATACAATAGAGTAAAGTTAGAAGTAGAAATCAAATCTACATGTGTGGAAGTGTAATTAAGAGCAAAACCCGCATCTAGACTTATATATAAACCTAATGCCAAACAAATAACTCCATGTGGATTCGATCCCTACCTACTTGGGTAAAACTCCATCGACCACCCTCACTACTCAATAGTAGCGTAGGCTTGGACCCGATTAATTTTTGGCGCCGTTGCCGGGGAGTTAGACGGTCTTAGCTATATATCTAACGTAGTTGTGTGTTTTGTTTTTCTTTCCTTCCATTTTCTAATTTTTTGTGTAAATTTCTAGGTACCAATTGGCTCTTAACGAGGCCCTCGGACATATTCCTCCGGGAGAGGAGGTAGATGACAATGAAGTGGATGATGTTCATCTTGAACCTCAAGTACAAAGAAGAGGCCGCCCACCTCATGACAACATTCCAAACCCTCCCCCACATCCTCCAGGGGCAGCACACCGGGTGTCGCCCAATTAAGGCTATGCAAGTGCAATAGTCATGCCCCGAATTCGGGCGGGCAACTTTCAAATAACCAATGTCATTCTTACTCTATTAGAATAGAGGGGTTTCTTCACCGGAGCTCCACATCAGAACGCCTATAAGCATCTCAAATGTTTTGTTGACACATGCTAGGGGAGCAAGCATACGAATGTCTCTGAGGACGCCTTGAGGTTAAGGCTTTTCCTTTTCTCACTTAGAGGGAAGGCTTTGGATTGGCCTGAGAGGTTACCGAACCATTCCATCCACACTTGGGATGAGTTGGCTGAGAAGTTCATAGCGAAGTTCTTTTCTCCAGGACATATGACGACATTGAGAGATGAGATCCTAGACTTTAAAAAAGAGCCAAATGAACCGTTACTTAAGATTTGGGAGAGGTACCGCACAATGGTAAAAGAAGGCCCCAACAATGATTTGACCGAGGCAATGATCCAACAAACCTTTTATAGGGGGATCAACACAACTAACCAGTGTGTGGTGAATCAACTCGCTGGGGGTAATTTCATGAAAGTGCCTTATGCTGATGCTTGTGAAATATTGGATGAGATGGAAGACACCTCTTCGGCATGGAAAAGTAAAGCTAATGTTCCTCAGGGTGACACTAATGTTATCCATTTCACAAGGAACTTCATGATCATGGGCAAGCCATAGCAGAGTTAACAACCACCATGAATCAATTGGCCAAGGCTCAGCGTCAACAGGTTTAGGGGACAAAATAGGTAAATTCCATGGAAGGAGTAAACATGATGGTCAACAAGAGAAGACAAAGAGGTCAACAAGTCCAAAACAATCCGGACCAATTTGAGCAAAGTGGTAGTGGGTATATTCAAGATGATTTATATGACGATCAAAGTGAAGAGGTTCAATATGTGAACAATTACCAAGGTCAATGGAGCAATGCTCCAAATCAACAATAGTGGAGATCACAGGGAAACAATCGAAATTGGGGCAACCAAGGACAACAAGGGAATTGGAATAGTGGAAACAACAACAATCAAAGAAATTGGAGGAACAACAATCAAAATTGGGGTAATAAACAAGGCAACTGGGGAGGAATAATCATGGCAATTGGGGTGGCAACAATACTAGTAATTGGGGAGGCAATAGCAATCAAGGGGGTTGGAACAACAAAAATCAAGGAAATCAGAGGTCGAGCTTTCAAAGGCCCCCGATTTATCAACAACCCAACAACTCGTCTCCATATCCATAACAAGGTTCTAGTTCTTAAAACAATGAGATTGGATGGATAGAAAATATGTTCAAGCAAATGATGGAGAAAAAAGATGACTCCGATGGCCAATTGGTCTCCCACAACACTTCTATCCGCAACTTAGAAGTCTAACTTGGCCAAATTTCTCAAGCTTTGAATACTCGCCCTAAAGGGGCACTACCAAGTGATACAGTAGTAAACCCGAAGGTGGGAACAATATGGGTCATGATATGGCGGTGACCACAAGAAGTGGGAGAGGTGGAGTTGTTAGTACCTCAAACTCAAGAAAGAATGTGAATGATGATGATGTGTTGATGCAAGATAAGGATGAACCAAGAAACGATGTGCAAGAAAATGATTAAGGGAGGATAGACATTGATGACAATGTGGAGGAGACACAAGATGATGTAAACCCGTCTAGGGAGCATGTGATAGACATACCAGATTCGGTAGTTCCCAAAGTTAAGGCTCCTTTGCCGAGGCCTCCTCCACCATATCCTCAAAGGCTCACAAAGCAAAACAATGAGAACCAATTCAAAAAATTCATTGATATGATGAAAAGTTTGTCCATAAATGTGCCATTGGTTGAAGCCCTAGAACAAATACCGGGATATGCCAAGTTTATGAAGGACTTGGTAACAAAGAAGAGATCAATGAACTGTGAAACGATCAAAATGACACATCAAGTGAGTGCCATTGTTCCTTCCATGGCACCAAATCTAGAACACCCCGGTGCCTTTAAATTCTCATGCACTATTGGTAGTGCCGATTTCGCCAAAGCTTTGTGTGACTTGGGAGAAAGCATTAACTTGATGCCCTATTCTGTGTTCAAGACATTGGGGATTGGGAAACCAAGACCCACATCCATGAGGTTTCAAATGGCGGACTGGACAATGAAGAGGCCATTGTGGATAATCAATGATATGCTAGTTCGGTTTGACAAGTCCATACTTCTCGCAGATTTTGTGATACTTGGCTACGAGGTGCCTATCATATTGGGGACACCTTTCCTAGCTATAGGGAAGGCCTTAGTTGATGTGGAAGATAGGGAGCTTACCTTCCGGGTGGGCGATGAAAAAGTTGTGTTCCATGTTTTTAAGTCAATGAGGCATCCTAATAGCAATGAGGTGTGTTCGTTCGTGGATCTTGTGACCGAAGTAATTGTTGATGACACAAGTGCAATGATTAATGTTGAAGACCCTTTGGAAGCTGTGTTTTTGAATCTTGATGAGGATGAGAAGGAAGGCTTGGTAGAATGCATCAATCTTTTGCAAGGAATGGGATCCTATACATATGGGCCCCGAAAACTTTCCTTGGACCTTGAGAACTGGAAGACTCCACCAACAAAGCCCTCAATCGAGGAGCCACCCATATTGGAGTTGAAGACCTTGCCTTCACACCTCATGTATGAGTTCTTAGGCCCTTGTTCCATATTACCTGTTATTCTTTCCTCGTGCTTAACTAACGTGCAGGTAGATTCCACCATTGCGATGCTCAAAAGGAGGAAGAAGGCAATAGGTTGGACATTGGCGAATATTTGGGGTATAAGCCCCGCCTTTTGCATGCACATCATATTGGAAGAGGATGCCGAACCCTCCGTGGAACATCAAAGAAGGTTGAATGAGGCCATGCAAAAGGTCTTCAAGAAAGAGATCATCAAGTGGCTAGATGCAGGGGTTGTCTAACCCATTTCGGATAGTTCATGGACTTCACCGGTACAATGTGTCCCAAAGAAGGGGGCATAACTGTGATCACAAATGGTAAAATTAATTGATCCACACAAGAACTGTCACCGGTTGGAGGGTATACATGGATTATAGGAAGCTCAACAAAGTGACTCGAAAAGACCATTTTCCGTTGCCATTTCTTGATCAAATGTTGGATAGTCTTGCCGGACGTGCTTATTATTGCTTCTTGGATGGGTATTCCGGATATAACCAGATTCTTATTGCACCTGAAGACTAATAGAAAAACACTTTCACTTGTCCATATGGCACATTTGCATTATCAAAGATGTCATTTGGTTTGTGTAATGCACCAGCTACTTTTCAGCGGTATATGATGGCAGTATTCATGGATATGGTGGAGGACTTCCTCGATGTTTTCATGGATGATTTCTCTATTGTGGGGGATTCTTTGAAGAGTGATTGGATAATCTTGATAAAGTGTTGGCCCGATGTGAAGAGACCAACTTAGTGCTTAATTGGCAGAAGTGTCACTTTATGGTCGACGAGGGCATTGTCCTCGACCATAAGATCTCCAAGAATGGTATTGAAGTGGAAAAATCAAAAATTGAAGTGATATCAAAACTCCCTCCTCCTACTTCCGTCAAGGGAGTAAGGAGCTTTCTAGGTCACGCGGGGTTTTACCGTAGGTTCATCAAGGATTTCTCAAAAGTGGTGAACCCTTTGTGAAAGTTATTGGAAAAGATGCCAAGTTTGTGTTCAATGATGATTGTATGAAATCTTTTGAGCTACTCAAGTATAGTTTGACTACCATTACCTAATTACCGATCCAATTGGATCTTACTATTTGAGATCATGTGCGATACTAGCGATGTGGCGGTAGGAGAGGTATTGGGGCATAGAATCAACTAGATATTTCCCCCGGTCTATTACGCAAGTAAGATTATAAATGATGCCCAAGTCAACTATACAGTTACCGAGAAAGAACTCTTAGCCATTGTCTTTGCCATGGAAAAGTTCCGCCCATACCTCATGGGTACCAAAGTGATTGTGCACACCGATCATGCGACACTTTGTTATTTGATAAGTAAAAAGGACTCTAAGTCTAGGTTGATGCGGTGGGTTCTTATTCTACAAGAGTTTGATCTTGAAATCAAAGATCTCAAAGGGAGTGAGAATCAAGTGGCGGACCAATTGTCCCTATTGGAAGAGGAGGGGAGGCCCTATGATGGCCTTGAGATCAATGATTCATTTCCGGATGAACAACTCCTTTCCATGTCTTTTATCGGGATGCCTTGGTTTGATGATATGGCCAACTTTATTTTGATCGGTATTGTCCCAAATGAGTTCTCTTCAAACCAAAGGAAGAAGCTCAAACATGATTGCTTGGATTATTATTGGGACGAGCCATATCTTTTCAAAATTTACACTGATGGTGTTATCTGGAGATGTGTTCCGGAAGAAGAGCAATTGAGTATTCTTGAAGCTTTCCATTCCTCACCCTATGGTGGTCACCATGGTGGGGCAAGAACTGCTTTAAAGGTCCTAAGTTGTGTATTCTTTTGGCCTACCTTGTACAAAGATGCTAGCGAGATCGTTAGGCATTGTGATTATTGACAAAGAGCCAGTGGGATTTCCAGGAAGAATGATATGCCTCTCACCACCATCCTTGAGATTGATATTTTTGACGTGTGGGGCATCGAATTTATGGGACCATTTGTGTGTTCATGTGGGAACACCTATATTCTTGTTGTTGTGGATTACATTTCCAAATGGGTTGAAGTCGTGGATTTTCCCAACAATGAGGCACGGAGTGTGGTGGCTTTCTTAAGAAAAAAATATTCACAAGGTTCGGCACCCGAAGGGCTATCATTAATGATGGGGGTTCTCATTTTTGCAACAAAGCCTTTGACACTTTACTCTCCAAGTATGGTGTCACTCATAAGGTATCAACCCCCTATCACCCCCATGCAAGTGGACAGGTTGAGGTCTTCAACAGGGAGATCAAGAGCATTCTATCCAAGACTGTCAATGCAAACCGGACTGATTGGTCAAGAAAACTTGACGATGCTTTATGGGCCTATAGAAAATCTTACAATACTCCAATGGTATGTCTCCGTACCGGTTGGTATTTGGGAAAGCATGTCACCTTCCGGTGGAATTAGAGCACAAGGCCATGTAGGAGTTGAAGAAATTGAACCTTGAATGTGATGTAGCTGCCAATCTTCGGGTAGAGCAATTGAATGAACTTGGTGAGTTCCGGTTCCATGCTTACTCCAGTTCATCATTGTATAAGGACAAGATGAAGTACCTACATGATAAGTATATCTGGAACAAAGAATTCAAAGAAGGTGACCTTGTTCTTCTATTCAACTCTCTGTTACAGATGTTTCCGGGAAAGACCAAGTGTAAGGTCCCGAAAAATTTTGCTAAGTAATTTAGGATTTTGAGGTGCCTGGCAGGCTAATTATAATATTTTTTTTACTATAAATACGATATAGACGAATTGGATATGGGAAATAAGTGTATAAGTCATAAAATAAGAATTGTGGGGTCCAAGGAGAGGCCTAATGTAGGGCTCTGGGAAAAAAACTTCAGTAAGTAATTTAAGGTTTTGTGGTGTCAAGGTAGGTAATACATTGTACTTCCGGAGTTTTGGGATTGAACGATGCACTGAGGAGTCGAAATTTTTCGTCACAGCTAGACCAGGATTTAGGTAGATAAATCCAGGATAAATCCAGGACAGACCAGGTTTTAGGTAGATAAAGCCTGGATAAAGCAAGGCCAGACCAGGCGACGCCAGGTCTGCGGCCCGGTCCGAAGTATTGGACTATCCATTTTCTATCCTTATAACCCGACCCCCAGACCTATATAAAACACATTCCTCATCATTTTAAGATTATTTTCTGATAAATTAGAGAGAGGAAAGAGTAGGTTCTAGAGAGAGGAAGTCCCAACTTCATCAAATTGATCCTCCTTCATCACTCAAGCTTGGAACTAATCAAGTAGGACACAAATTTCTTCACCATAAGAGGTAAGCTTCTACCCCATCAACCTTAATTTACAGATTTTTATTAAAATAAAACATGGTTAGGTAAGTTCATGAAGATGTGGGTAGGAACATTGCATATATGTAACCAACTAGTCATAATCTAGTAAAGAGAATGGGTTAGAGTAATCTTTCACTAAAAAGAGGCCATTTAAACTAAAAGAACAAGTGTTTGATGGAATGCTCAAGTGAGTTCAAGACATGATCAATACCTCGGGCCATCGACATCATACGCTCTACTGAAATAGATTTCGCGGAAAACCAGCTATATTCCTATTTTTAAGTTCAATTATGCCACATTGTGAACTAGATTCAAGGTACTAAAAGGTCCGGTGAATTGTGGTAGAAATTTAAGGAAAAATGCCAAATTGAGGTATCTATGGCTAACTTTAATCTTTGTAGAATCGTCACGCTAGTATCCAAGAATTTGGTATGAGTTCCTTGCTTGATCATATTTGAATTGATTGTTCTAATGTGTTGAGGTGTAATATTCTGTTCTCTGATAGTCTTAGTTGTTTACCATGTCACTATGTTACTCAAAATTGTGAAGTATGATTCTTTGTGCTTAACCTATCATGTGCACAATTCATCATCTGTCGGAACTTATCGATATGAAGGGTAGTGCTACTAAATGAATGAAAATGGTAACGAACTCAATTTTTAAATGTATCCAAGTGTCAAAGGCTATGTAAGTCAATGATGGGAAGGAATGTGAATTGATTTAATTAAGTTAAATGGTTATGGCGTACCTTATATGTCTCACTATTTTTGTAAAGGTTATTTATCTCCTTGATTTCACTTGGTTCTCCGGTTGCTACGAACTTATACTCTTGGTGATAGAAATTCTTGTGATTGAGTTGTTTCTTGTTGTTTCTTATTTAAACTATGTCCTATGGGATCAGGTTGCGCTTCGCAACACGAGGAACAAGAATGGTATGTAGAGAAGGAATAAGGGTGCAATGTGATTGTACGGTAGGATCGGGTTGCGCGCCGCAACAGGAGAAATAAGGGTGGTTTGTTGAGAAGGAATAAGGGGTGAAATATGATTGTTCGGTAGGATCGGGTTGCGCACCGCAACAGGAGGAAATTGGAATAAGAAATTGTGAGACTCTCATTTGTGTTCTCTGTATTTCTGTGCAGCATTGTTTGATTTCCATGACTGTCTTCTACTTGTGTGCTGTTTAATTCTACTTAGAGTGAAGTTTGTTCATACATACTAGTACTATTCAATGGTACTAAGGTCCCTTTTTCCAGGGCCGCTACATCTTTTAAATGGGTGTAGGTGGTTCTGTAGCAGGAAGCGCCAATCGTCGATAGTAGTACTTCACCTCCTCTCCTCAGCAGTTCTGGTGAGCCCCATTTCCTCTCGGGGCCGTGTGTAGTTACATTTTGATTTCTTTTGTATATGTTGTCTCTTTTGAGGTATAGCCAGGGCCTTGTCGCCGGCAGGTCTCTGTATATTTCTCAGAACTCTTAGAGGCTCCGTAGACACTTATGTGGGTTGTTTATATATATATAT